>WNWK01000374.1:0-265000 GCA_009830355.1 Cherax destructor | reverse complement strand
TCACCCACAAACTCTAATAACTGTTCCAACCTTCTGAGTAGAAGGTAACAATGTTGAAAGTTTGAAGTTTGATCCAACGAGGCTTTCTGAAGGTATCACATGGAAACCAAACTCAGGAATGGTCTATATAAAGTTATCCGGTCACGTGCTCATGCCAGTCGTTGCCAGAACCTTGACCGAGTTACAGTACAACAGTGAAGAAAAGTTAACCCTGGTTGTATGAGGCGTTCTCAAGTTATAAGTAAAAACCTTGGTAGATGAAAACTGTGTCCACAACATAGTGGTCCCTCGTAGAGGATACTTTCAGTATCCTGCCTCTTACACTCCCTCCTTCCTTCCTTCCGCTCTTTCCTTCCTTCAACCCAACTTGTCTAGTCTCTGTCTCTCTCTCTTCCACTAACATACTGTCTTCTCCCTATTCCCTCGTCTCTCACTCTTGCAGCTGCCTGGCGCCTGCGAAGGGCATCCAATTGGTGAGCCGGAAGTGCCAGAGCTGGGGATGTACCGGAGTCAACAAGAACATTCAAATCTGCAGTCCAGCCACTCAGGTAGGTTGTAACTCTTAGACCTGCAGTCTAGCCACTCAGTTTGACTTTAGTCATCTAGACAGGTAGGTTGAACCTTAGATGCAGTCTGCACTTCAGGTAGGTTGTAACTCTTAGACCTGCAGTCTAGCCACTCAGGTAGGTTGTAACTCTTAGACCTGCAGTCTAGTCACTCAGGTAGGTTGTAACTCTTAGACCTGCAGTCTAGCCACTCTGGTTGGTTGTAACTCCCTTAGATCTGCAGTCCAGCCACTCTGGTTGTTGTAACTTCCTTAGATTTGCAGTCCACCATCTGGTAGGTTGTAATCCTTAGATCTACAGTCCAGCTACTCTGGTAGGATCTGTAATCCCTTAGATCTGCATCCAGCCACTCTGGTCAGGTTGTAACTCCTTAGATCACAGTTCCAGCCATCTGGTAGGTTGTAACTCCTTTGTCCATCCAGCCACTCTGGTTGGTTGTAACTCCCTTAGATCTGCAGTCCAGCCACTCTGGTTGGTTGTAACTCCCTTAGATCTGCAGTCCAGCCACTCTGGTTGGTTGTAACTCCCTTAGATCTACAGTCCAGTCCTCTGTTGATTAACTCCTTAGATTTACAGTCCAGCCACTCTGTTGTTGTACTCCCTTAGATCTGCGTCCAGTCACTCTGGTTGGTGTAACTCCCTTAGATCTGCATCGCACCTGTAGGTTGAACTCCTTAGATCTGGTCAGTCCTCTGGTTGGTTGCTAACTCCTGATCTACGTCCAGCCACTCTGAGTGTAACTCTCTAATCTACAGTCCAGTCACTCTGGTGGTTGTAACTCCTTAGATCTGCAGTCAGTCACTCTGGTGTTGTAACTCCTTAGATCTACAGTCCAGCCACTCTGGTAGGTTGTAACTCTCTTAGATCTACAGTCCAGTCACTCTGGTTGGTTGTAACTCCTTAGATCTGCAGTCCAGTCACTCTGGTGGTTGTAACTCCTAGATCTACAGTCCAGCCACTCTGGTAGGTTGTAACTCTTAGATCTACAGTCCAGTCACTCTGGTTGGTTGTAACTCCCTTAGATCTGCAGTCCAGTCACTCTGGTTGGTTGTAACTCCCTTAGATCTACAGTCCAGCCACTCTGGTAGGTTGTAACTCTCTTAGATCTACAGTCCAGTCACTCTGGTAGGTTGTAACTCCCTTAGTTCTGCAGTCCAGTCACTCTGGTTGGTTGTAACTCCCTTAGATCTGCAGTCCAGCCACTCTGGTAGGTTGTAACTCCCTTAGATCTGCAGTCCAGTCAATCTGGTAGGTTGTAACTCCCTTAGATCTGCAGTCCAGCCACTCTGGTAGGTTGTAACTCCCTTAGTTCTGCAGTCCAGTCACTCTGGTTGGTTGTAACTCCCTTAGTTCTGCAGTCCAGTCACTCTGGTTGGTTGTAACTCCCTTAGATCTGCAGTCCAGCCACTGGTTGGTTGTAACTCCCTTAGTTCTGCAGTCCAGTCACTCTGGTTTGTTGTAACTCCCTTAGATCTGCAGTCCAGCCACTGGTTGGTTGTAACTCCCTTAGTTCTGAAGTCCAGTCACTCTGGTTTGTTGTAGCTCCCTTAGATCTACAGTCCAGCCACTCTTTTAGGTTGTAACTCCCTCAGATCTACAGTCCAGCCACTCTGGTTGGTTGTAACTCCCTTAGATCTGCAGTCCAGCCACTCTGGTAGGTTGTAACTCCCTTAGATCTACAGTCCAGCCACTCTGGTAGGTTGTAACTCCCTTAGATCTGCAGTCCAGCCACTCTGGTTGGTTGTAACTCCCTTAGTTCTGCAGTCCAGTCACTCTGGTTGGTTGTAACTCCCTTAGATCTGCAGTCCAGCCACTCAGGTAGGTTGTAACTCCCTTAGATCTACAGTCCAGCCACTCTGGTAGGTTGTAACTCCCTTAGATCTGCAGTCCAGCCACTGGTTGGTTGTAACTCCCTTAGTTCTGCAGTCCAGTCACTCTGGTTTGTTGTAACTCCCTTAGATCTACAGTCCAGCCACTCTGGTAGGTTGTAACTCCCTTAGATCTGCAGTCCAGCCACTCTGGTAGGTTGTAACTCCCTTAGATCTGCAGTCCAGCCACTCTGGTTGGTTGTAACTCCCTTAGTTCTGCAGTCCAGTCACTCTGGGTGGTTGTAACTCCCTTAGATCTGCAGTCCAGCCACTCTGGTTGGTTGTAAGTCCCTTAGATCTACAGTCCAGTCAATCTGGTAGGTTGTAACTCCCTTAGTTCTGCAGTCCAGTCACTTTGGTTGGTTGTAACTCCCTTAGATCTGCAGTCCAGCCACTCAGGTTGTAACTCCCTTAGATCTGCAGTCCAGCCACTCTGGTTGGTTGTAACTCCCTTAGATCTGTAGTCCAGCCACTCAGGTAGGTTGTAACTCCCTTAGATCTGCAGTTCAGCCACTCTGGTAGGTTGTAACTCCCTTAGATCTACAGTCCAACCACTCTGGTAGGTTGTAACTCCCTTAGATCTACAGTCCAACCACTCTGGTAGGTTGTAACTCCCTTAGATCTACAGTCCAACCACTCTGGTAGGTTGTAACTCCCTTAGATCTACAGTCCAGCCACTCTGGTAGGTTGTAACTCCCTTAGATCTACAGTCCAGTCACTCTGGTAGGTTGTAACTCCCTTAGATCTATGTCCAGTCACTCTGGTAGGTTGTAACTCCCTTAGATCTACAGTCCAGTCACTCTGGTAGGTTGTAACTCCCTTAGATCTACTGTCCAACCACTCTGGTAGGTTGTAACTCCCTTAGATCTACAGTCCAACCACTCTGGTAGGTTGTAACTCCCTTAGATCTGTAGTCCAGCCACTCTGGTAGGTTGTAACTCCCTTAGATCTACAGTCCAGTCACTCTGGTAGGTTGTAACTCCCTTAGATCTACTGTCCAACCACTCTGGTAGGTTGTAACTCCCTTAGATCTACAGTCCAGCCACTCTGGTAGGTTGTAACTCCCTTAGATCTGCAGTCCAGCCACTCAGGTAGGTTGTAACTCCCTTAAATCTGCAGTCCAGCCACTCTGGTTGGTTGCCACTATGTTCACTTTTAATTTCCTTTTATCTACCTTCCAAATTCGTCCGTCAGCCGAAATTTCAGATATGGATAGTGTTAATAATATGTACACATAAAAGATGATGGTGAAAGGGTTGAATGATGATGAATTTTTTTCTTTCTTTTGGGTCACCCTGTCTCGGTGGGAGACGGCCGAAGTGTTAAAAAAATGTGAATATCTTTAAAATCTGTTGTAGGGATTGAAGTAATTATAAGGTTAGTGTATATATGTATTGCAGCTTAAATGACTCTATGTGCAGACGAAAGTCTTTAAATTTAAACAGGTAAGATATTGCCCTAGAGGTAAGGAATCAGTGAAAGCGAAAGGTAGTAATGTCCAGGAGCCGCATGCGCCCCTTCAACCACCTGGTGAGTACACGCACGCGCACCACAGTACCACCTGGTGAGTACACACACGCGCACCACGGTACCACCTGGTGAGTACACACACGCGCACCACAGTACCACCTGGTGAGTACACACGCGCACCACAGTACCACCTGGTGAGTACACACGCGCACCACAGTACCACCTGGTGAGTACACACGCGCACCACAGTACCACCTGGTGAGTACACACACGCGCACCACAGTACCACCTGGTGAGTACACACACGCGCACCACAGTACCACCTGGTGAGTACACGCACGCGCACCACAGTACCACCTGGTGAGTACACACACGCGCACCACAGTACCACCTGGTGAGTACACACGCGCACCACAGTACCACCTGGTGAGTACACACGCGCACCACAGTACCACCTGGTGAGTACACACGCGCACCACAGTACCACCTGGTGAGTGCACACACGCGTACCACAGTACCACCTGGTGAGTACACACACGCGCACCACGGTACCACCTGGTGAGTGCACACACGCGTACCACAGTACCACCTGGTGAGTACACACACGCGCACCACGGTACCACCTGGTGAGTACACACGCACACCACAGTACCACCTGGTGAGTACACGCACGCGCACCACAGTACCACCTGGTGAGTACACAGCGCGACCACAGTACCACCTGGTGAGTGCACACACGCGCACCACGGTACCACCTGGTGAGTACACGCACGCGCACCACGGTACCACCTGGTGAGTACACGCACGCGCACCACGGTACCACCTGGTGAGTACAGCACGCGCACCACAGTACCACCTGGTGAGTACACGCACGGGCATCACAGTACCACCTGGTGAGTACACGCACGCGCACCACAGTACCACCTGGTGAGTACACGCACGCGCACCACAGTACCACCTGGTGAGTACACGCACGCGCACCACAGTACCACCTGGTGAGTACACGCACTACAGTACCACCTGGTGAGTACACGCACGCGCACCACAGTACCACCTTTCCCCTGCAGGTAAAATTGTTGCGTACATATTTAAGTATTTTGGAAATGTTTAGGTGTTGGTTAAATGGTGTTCGTGTAGTGATATATATGTAATGAGTTTAAAATTGTCTTGTTCCACAGGACTGTGATCGCTTGAAGTCAACTTTTGAGTACGCAAGTGAAGTGTGTGGCCGCTTTAAGACAGAGGTGGACCAGCTGTCTGGCGTGGGCATGCAGCTGGCCAGTACTAAAGGTCAGTAACACCACCGTCCCAGACCTTAACGCTCGATATGTGAGAGAGAAGAGTAAACGCCCACCATAACATCTATAAGACTAGTCTAAACTATGATGTATTTAGCAAATACTAAATTATCAATTCCTACAACAGTTTCATTTTATCCTCACACGACCCACAATGATCCTGGTCTCTATCCTCACACGACCCACAATGATCCTGGTCTCTATCCTCACACGACCCACAATGATCCTGGTCTCTATCCTCGCACGACCCACAATGATCCTGGTCTCTATCCTCACACGAGCCACAATGATCCTGGTCTCTATCCTCACACGAGCCACAATGATCCTGGTCTCTATCCTCACACGACCCACAATGATCCTGGTCTCTATCCTCACACGACCCACAATGATCCTGGTCTCTATCCTCTCACGACCCACAATGATCCTGGTCTCTATCCTCACACGACCCACAATGATCCTGGTCTCTATCCTCACACGACCCACAATGATCCTGGTCTCTATCCTCACAAGACCCACAATGATCCTGGTCTCTATCCTCACACGACCAACAATGATCCTGGTCTCTATCCTCACACGACCCACAATGATCCTAGTCTATCCTCACACGACCCACAATGATCCTGGTCTCTATCCTCACACGACCAACAATGATCCTGGTCTCTATCCTCACACGACCCACAATGATCCTGGTCTCTATCCTTACACGACCCACAATGATCCTGGTCTCTATCCTTACACGACCAACAATGATCCTGGTCTCTATCCTCACACGACCAACAATGATCCTGGTCTCTATCCTCACACGACCAACAATGATCCTGGTCTCTATCCTCACACGACCAACAATGATCCTGGTCTCTATCCTCACACGAGCCACAATGATCCTGGTCTCTATCCTTACACGACCCACAATGATCCTGGTCTCTATCCTTACACGACCCACAATGATCCTGGTCTCTATCCTTACCGACCCACAATGATCCTGGTCTCTATCCTCACACGACCCACAATGATCCTGGTCTCTATCCTTACACGACCCACAATGATCCTGGTCTCTATCCTTACACGACCCACAATGATCCTGGTCTCTATCCTCACACGACCCACAATGATCCTGGTCTCTATCCTTACACGACCCACAATGATCCTGGTCTCTATCCTTACACGACCCACAATGATCCTGGTCTCATCCTTACACGACCCACAATGATCCTGGTCTCTATCCTCGCACGACCTACAATGATCCTGGTCTCTATCCTCGCACGACCTACAATGATCCTGGTCTCTATCCTCGCACGACCCACAATGATCCTGGTCTCTATCCTCGCACGACCCACAATGATCCTGGTCTATCCTCGCACGACCCACAATGATCCTGGTCTCTATCCTCACACGACCCACAATGATCCTGGTCTCTATCCTCACACGACCCACAATGATCCTGGTCTCTATCCTTACACGACCCACAATGATCCTGGTCTCTATCCTTGCACGACCCACAATGATCCTGGTCTCTATCCTTGCACGACCCACAATGATCCTGGTCTCTATCCTTGCGCGACCCACAATGATCCTGGTCTCTATCCTCGCCGACCACAATGATCCTGGTCTCTATCCTTGCGCGACCCACAATGATCCTGGTCTCTATCCTTGCACGACCCACAATGATCCTGGTCTATCCTCGCACGACCCACAATGATCCTGGTCTATCCTCGCACGACCCACAATGATCCTGGTCTATCCTCGCACGACCCACAATGATCCTGGTCTCTTAT
The DNA here is from genome assembly GCA_009830355.1 of Cherax destructor. NCBI lineage: Eukaryota > Metazoa > Arthropoda > Malacostraca > Decapoda > Parastacidae > Cherax > Cherax destructor. The sequence continues at coordinate 258,023 of WNWK01000374.1, read as the reverse complement.
ATTAAAAGGGTGAGGGGGGGGAAGTGCCTTGATGCTAGTGTATGGTTAGTAACCCAAAGAATTTTAGCTTCCCCTTCCATGGATCAAACCTGATTAATTCTCATTTGCCAGGTATTGTATTACCCCTACGGGCTTATCAGTAACACCACCGTCCCAGACCTTAACAGTTTATAATCGCCCATAACATGCGCGTGTTCTCATATCACTAAAAACATACTTGTATGTTATGTACACAAACTTAAATCAAAACTTCCTTCCTGCAGAGGACCCGGACAGGTCGTGCACGGTGGCGTGCCAGGACTCTGTACTCAACTACCGGTTTTATCGCGTCAACGGACGGGAGGGATGGTTCCCTTTCGGTACTGATTGTTCCAGAGGCGGCCACGCTAACACACCCTCCTCCTCCACCGCCTCCTACTGCCTCAACGGCAAGTGTCTGGTGAGTGGGGAGTTGTATGAAATATTCCGGATTACCACTTTCTTATAACGTATAACAATGTACTAACCTAGGATTCTGGGTCTGCTGTACTTGTTACCTCTTGATATGGTTTAAGAACATAAGAAGAGAGGAACACTGCAACAGACCCACAGTCAACGATTTCTACTCGTGTACCTGTCCATTCTATAACTTAGTTACCCAAAGTGCCTTTCAGTGAACTTAATTGGCTCTTTGCATACTGTCAAGAGTGATGTCTGTGTCTAACTCAGCTGTACGTAATCCTTCAAGGAAAGATTGCCGTAATACTAGAGCTCTTCATCCAAGGAAGTAGTGATGCTTCCCTTCCTCAGATCAAATCTTATTATCCCCATTCCCAAGGCACTGCATAACCCGTACGAATTTATCGCTTCTAAATAAATATAATAAATATAACATCTTTGAAGTTCACTTTCCGCCTTTAATTTTAATTAATGCGGTCTGAGCTACAAGTTAATTTAGGCACTCAGTGCCACAAATTCAAGACAAAAGATGACACCTTGAATGAGAGACATTATACTTAATTGGTGGTGACTCCTACCCTGTCAGTCTGGCCTTGTCTCCTCGATCCCCTGCAAGATTTTATCATGTCATGCTCATACCTCTCTTGTTCTGCAGATCTCTACCGTCGGTAGGTTTAGTTGGTAACTCACGAAATCGTAATAAGACGATTGCAAACAAACCATGCTATTACGCACATGTTGGAGTTAATATATACAGCACTTGAGAAAAAAGAAGTCCCACTGGGAATCTTCATTGATCTCCGCAAAGCTTTTGATACAGTCGACCATGATTTACTGCTCACAAAATTAGCACACTATGGTATAAGGGGCACCCACTCAACTACCTAAAATCATACCTCACCAACAGAAGCCAATACGTGTACACAAATGGAGCGAACTCTTCCACACAACCAATTACAGTCGGAGTCCCTCAAGGAAGTGTCCTGGGGCCACTCCTATTCCTCATTTACATAAATGACCTACCGAATGCATCACAACTACTCAAACCCATTTTATTTGCAGATGACACAACATATGTCTTCTCTCACCCAAATCCAGTTATACTGGCCAACACTGTTAATGCCGAATTACAGAAAATATCAACATGGATGACGACTAACAAGCTTACTCTCAATACTGACAAGACCTACTTCATACAGTTTGGAAGCAAAGCCACAAATGTTCCACTTAACATAACACTTAATGGTACACCCATCACAAGACTCACAGAGGGAAAATTCCTAGGAATCCACCTTGACAGTAGCCTTAAATTCCAAACACATATACAACAAATTTCCAAGAAAATCTCGAAGACAGTAGGCATATTATCAAAGATACGCTATTATGTACCTCAATCAGCTCTCCTTGCACTATATCATTCACTTATCTACCCGTATCTCACCTATGGAATCTGTGCATGGGGATCAACAACGTTAAATCACCTTAGACCACTCATAACACAACAAAAGGCCGCAGTCAGAATGATAACAAATTCCCACTCTAGACAGCATACTCCACCAATATTCAAAAGTCTCAAACTACTCACCGTAAAGAACATTCATACTTACTCTTGTGCCTACTACATATATAAAACTTTACACTCTAATATAAACCCTCTGCTCAAAACTCTCCTCACCAACTTTAATAGGACCCATGACCACAACACACGACACAGATCACTTTTTGATATACCCCGTGTTCATATCAACCTATGTAAAAATTCTATGCACATAAAGGGCCCCAGAATCTGGAATTCATTACCAGTAAATATTAAGATAATCTTGTCTGAAAATCAATTTAAGACTCAACTCAAAACCACCTACTCACCCAAACCTAAATGATCATGCTATAAACTACTTTGAAAAATGCTCATTGTTACTTTCCTATACGATAATCTCAATTTTTAATAATATGTTACTATTATGTTACCCCTACTCATATTATAAGTTAATGTCAAAATGCTCAATGTTATTTTCCTTAAGATAATCTCAATTCCATATTATCATTCAAGAATCTTAACACCTGTAACAATCTAAGATCTAATATCATTATATAATAATTTAAACAGTAAAATTTCATCATATTGTAATTTTGAAAATAATTTTTAACTAGAATAAACTCAATAAATTTCTCTAATATTAAGTACATAGTTTTTAAGGACTAGAATAAGCTGCCCCTAATGCCATGGCATGTCAGTGGCTCTCCTTGCACTCAATTTACATTGTAATTTCCCATACCCAAGTAACCTGCAATGAAATAAAATTTGTTTGTTTGTTTGTTTGTAAGCCGAGTGGCTTATGTTCTGACCTGGAGTTTTAGGACTCTTGCCATGGGTTCAAACCCCCACCCGTTCCGTGGTTTAGTTTGTAAGTTTTAACTAAGTTCTTGCCACCGCTGTCTCCAGTACCAACCTAGGAGTAAGTTTCTGTTCTTAGATTTGTGAAGGTTCTTCATTGTTGCTACATACTCTAGGATTGTCATGATCTGTATGGAACATCCTGAACGAAGATAGTTCTCTGAATATGTAGTACTTCGAGAGAGGCTTGGCGTGATGTCTACTCCCAGAGCCTTTTCTTAGGTTGACGCCTCAGACTTACTTCCCTCAGTTGTGATACATTTTCTGTTCTCTTTTCCCAAATTTAAATAGTGTACTTCACACACCAAAGGTCTTGACTGCCTCACTCACTCCTGCTCTCTCTTTGACAGGACTTCTCGAGTGAAGGAACACCGCTGAGGAACACCATCTACACAGAATACGAGAGGTCCCGGTCCCTGGAGCTGGAGCCCATCATCGAAAGGGACTTTCCCAGGGAAGCTCGACCCATGTCCACCCGCGGGTGGCACTCTTGGGGGGGTCGACGGCGGCGGGAAGTGACCTCTTCCTCGTCCACGATACGAAGACGGGACGTGAGCCCTTCTTCTCATCCCATCTCCAGCACCGTCAGTGATCACCTCCTCCTCTACCTCGTCGAACAGATCAACTCCTCTAGTGAGTCTCAGCTACATCACCTTTCACTGTACCGAAAATGGCTATCCTGTCACTAGGATAACATTCACTCTAACGAAAACGACAAAGAAACTCTCATCCCTGTAATTACAATTGAGATTACAAATAGTGATTAACACAGACAAGTATGTAAGAACACACATGCGGTTACTAGGACATTTATTAAGGAAGCCTTTCACCCACCAGGGACTTCATCAATACAAAAAAACTGCATTGTTAAAGCCCTCTGGTGTTCTAGTTACGACAACTAGAGGGAGAGATTGTGAGTACTAAGTTTGGTCGAGTGTCAGCGTAACGCCACATAGGATAAAGGACTTCTTATTTTACTCACAAGGGTTTCTTCTTCAAGACTTCAGGTAGTCTTGAAGTTCCTGTCATGGTTCACGTTGCATCTTCCATGGTTCACGTTGCTCCCTACCATGATCCACGTTGCTTCTTCCATGGTCCATGTTGCTTCCACCATGGTTCACGTTGCTCCTACCTTGGTCCACATTTCTCATTCTAACAACATCCCCAAGGCTCCAAACTTTCTAGTTTACTTTCATATCTAACAATCAGGTTCCCTTCATGGGGATGGGGTGTAGGGGGATGGATGTGTTGATGCTGGGGAAGCCTTATTTCGGAAATTTGAAGTACTTCTTCCTGAGATTAAACTTGCTTACCTTCCATTCCTTAGACACGGTGTGAACTACGGGTCAGTAGCATCGTAGCCAGATGGGATAAGTCAGGATCACCAACCAGGTCAGTGTTGAGAAGCTGGGACAAGAGATGAACCTAAGGACACGCTCTGTTAGGCTATTACACACATTATATCAGCTATTATCATCATTTACCTCATAAGTATCATTATATTCATCCCCATCACCACCATATTCATCATTAGCACTATAATCATACCGTTATCGTATTATTATGTGTATCCTAACTGCTAGGATGATAGACCCCCATCATCATCAGCAGCTGCTGCGCACTGCTCACGGTTTTCAACACCGCACTCAGGAGAAAATCCCTTTCTTCTCACCTTTCTCCCAGGTGTGTACAAGGACCACTTTCACTGCCTCGAGTGAAGGTCGTTCAGGCTAAGGCATGGCACTGGAAGTCACTGCTGAGCACCTTCTTGGCAGGAACTTTCACTGTTGCTTGCCAGCGGACCTGTTGAGAGAGAGAGTGGACACAGCATAACCTTGACCTGAGATATTGACCTTGCGCTGTGACCTCGTAATTACTGTTGTGGTCTTATATGACACAATGTGACGTAACATGACCCCTGTGGCAAGCTTGCCCCGAGCCGGTGGTCCCCTGAGTCGGCGTCACCTTCAAGGGGAGGAAAAATTTTGTGCTGATAGAGAGGAGCAACGGCAGAGCTCATGGGTTTAGCGCTCAAGTTGATGATGATAATTTGTTGAAACAACGTTTCGCTCCACATAACTCATCAAGTGATGATAAAGCTCCCTACTCAGTGTGGAGTAGCGTACTAGTTATTGTAGCTACTAGTTACTGTATTGTGGCTACTAGTTACTGTATTATTGTGGCTACTAGTTACTGTATTGTGGCTACTAGTTACTGTATTGTGGCTACTAGTTACTGTATTGTGGCTACTAGTTACTGTATTATTGTGGCTACTAGTTACTGTATTATTGTGGCTACTAGTTACTGTATTATTGTGGCTACTAGTTACTGTATTATGGCTACTAGTTACTGTATTGTGGCTACTAGTTACTGTATTATTGTGGCTAATAGTTACTGTATTGTGGCTACTAGTTACTGTATTATTGTGGCTACTAGTTACTGTATTAGTTATTGTGGCTACTAGTTACTGTATTAGTTATTGTGGCTACTAGTTACTGTATTATTGTGGCTACTAGTTACTGTATTATTGTGGCTACTAGTTACTGTATTATTATGGCTACTAGTTCATGTTCTAGTTAATGTGGTTACTAGTTACAGTAACTTGTGGCTACTAGTTACTGTATTATTGTGGCTACTAGTTCATATTCTAGTTATTGTGGTTACTAGTTACAGTAACTTGTGGCTACTAGTTAATGTACTAGTTATTGTGGGTAATAGTTATTGTGGCTACTAGTTATTGTACTAATTGTTGTGGCTACTTGTTATTGTGGGTACTAGTTATTGTGGCTACTAGTTACTGTACTAGTAGCCACTAGTAGTTATGGGTACTAGTTACTGTGGGTACTAGTTATTGTGGGTACTAGTTACTGTAGGTAGTAGTTACTGTGTCTACTAGTTATTGTATTGTCTTTTTGGGTACTAGTTACTGTATTGGTTATTGTGGGTACTAGTTACTGTTCTGGGTTTAATAGAACATAGGGTGTGTAAAAGAAGAAAATTGAAAGTGAATATAGGAAAGAGTAAGGTGATGAGGATAACAAAAAGAATAGGTGACGAAAGATTGGATATCAGATTGGAGGGAGAGAGTATGGAGGAGGTGAATGTATTCAGATATTTGGGAGTGGACATGTCGGCGGATGGGTCTATGAAGGATGAGGTGAATCATAGAATTGATGAGGGGAAAAGGGTGAGTGGAGCACTTCGGAGTCTGTGGAGACAAAGAACCTTGTCCATGGAAGTAAAGAGGGAATGTATGAGAGTATAGTTATACCAACGCTCTTATATGGGTGTGAAGCATGGGTGATGAATGTTGCAACGAGGAGAAGGCTGGAGGCAGTGGAGATGTCATGTCTGAGGTCAATGTGTGGTGTGAATATAATGCAGAGAATTCGGAGTTTGGAAATTAGGAGGAGGTGCGGATTACCAAAACGATTGTCCAGAGAGCTGAGGAGGGGTTGTTGAGGTGGTTTGGACATGTAGAGAGAATGGAACGAGACAGAGTGACTTCGAGAGTGTATAAATCTGTAGTGGAGGGAAGGCGGGGTAGGGGTCGGCCTAGGAAAGGTTGGAGGGAGGGGTAAAGGAAGTTTTGTGTGCGAGGGGCTTGGACTTCCAGCAAGCATGTGTGAGCGTATTTGATAGGAGTGAATGGAGGCATATGGTTTTAATACTTGACGTGCTGTTGGAGTGTGAGCAAAGTAACATTTATGAAGGGATTCAGGAAACCGGCAGGCCGGACTTGAGTTCTGGAGATGGGAAGTACAGTGCCGGCACTCTAAAGGAGGGGTGTTAATGTTGCAGTTTTATAACTGTAGTGTAAAGCACCCTTCTGGCAAGACAGTGATGGAGTGAATGATGATGAAAGTTTTTCTTTTTCGGGCCACCCTGCCTTGGTGGGAATCGGCCGATGTGTTAATAAAAAAAAATAAAAAAAATCCACTGATATTAAACCAAGGATCTCGTAGGGCTCTGGGTTTAATATAACATATCTACTGATATTACACCAAGGATCTCGTAGGGCTCTGGGTTTAATAGAACATATCTACTGATATTAAACCAAGGCTCTCGTAGGGCTCTGGGTTTAATAGAACATTCATTGATATTCATTGATCTGGTAGGACCCTGAGTCACTGACATAAAGTTAGTCTTGCCGAGGTCAAAGCAGAAACAGAGGAGAGAGGGATCAAACTAATGTTAAGAGTTTCTTTGTGGTCAAACAGAGGACACTAGAATTAGTCTCGCTGGAGTCATAAACAAAGGCATGCATTCCCTTCGACACCCAACATTATCTGGCACAAAGGTCATTATGACCCACTGTAAATAACACGGTCATCACTTTACACCACAGTGAGGTCAAGAAGCATCATTATGACCCACAGTAACTAGTACCCACTAACTAGTAGCCACAGCAACTAGTACCCACATAACATCTCTTTGACTCATCTGAGTCTTCAACTTCCAATTGTGACCCCTTGTTTCTGGGTTTAATACGGTTATTATTTACTTGTTATTGTGGGTACTAGTTACTGTGGCTACTGGTTATTGTGGGTACTAGTTACTGTCGCTACTATTTACTGTGCTAGTTATTGTGGGTACTAATTACTGTACTAGTGGGTACTAGTAACTCTGGCTACTACTTATTGTACTAGTTATTTGGGTACTAGTTACTGTGGCTACTAGTTACTATACTAATTATTGCGGGCACTAGTTACTGTGGGCAATAGTTACTAGTATTTCTTCAGCCATAGAGTAGTCAGGAAGTGGAATAGTCTAGCAAGTGATGTAGTGGAGGCATGTATGATAAAGCTCAGGGATCTCTTAGGGCTCTGGCCCTAAGAGATCCCTGGTTTAATAATGAATAATCTTTATTAAACCCAGAATCCTACGAGACCTCTGGTTTAATATCAATGAATAATATGCTGTATTAAACCCAGGGTCCCACGAGATCCCTGTGAATATTTCTTGTTCCTAAGAATTTAAGCTATCAGCCATTTCTCGGATCAAACGCAATTGCTTGCTATTTCCCAGGCACGTGTATGACCCTTATGGATTTAGCGTTTCTCCTTAAAAAATAATAATCCATTTTAAAATTCTCATTTCAGTGTACACATTTGTTACATAATTAGTTGATTAGAGATTAGCTCCTAGGATATGTCTTTTTTGACATAATTTATTAAGTTTTATTTTACGAAAAGAAGTTAGACGTTATGAATACTGCTATAGTTTCCCCTTCCTCCCGGAAGGTATATTTTCAGAAACTCCTTTACATACGTTGAATACTGTGGGAGGAACTATATCATAGTTCCTCCCACAGTTGTCTGGCAGTTCATAGAAGGTATGCCATTACCATCTTGGAGAGAACTTGAAATAGAATATGACTGATTAAATTGGTATCCCCTAAGGGATAACTTATTTTTTAAAATTCATTAGAAAACACGAAGAATGATATGGTTTCTTCCCTATACAAAACCTGAAGTGGAACACACACTGAACACCTCGACGACACACCTCCACAGTGTCTTAGTACCAAGTGGACACAAGCTGGCACCAACAGTCTGATAAATCAACTCTACCAAGTTTCCCAGATCTTCACGCACTTCGACACTTGCCAATTGACAATTATAATACAAACACTTCACAAGTGTCCAATGTTCATCTCTATCGCAATGTTTACATTTCTTAACAAAGTTTCGCACTAAGTAATAAAAAAGAAAATTCAAAGTTTGAATTAAAAAATATGGATTTTAAATCACATTTTCAGAAAACTTCGTTCGGCAACATAGAGCCAACGGGTGAGGTCCTTCAGGTGGAGGCGGAGGAGGAGGGCAGCACGGCCCTCAGGGCTAACAATACCTCCCTTGTGGTGTTCCTTCAGGAGAATGTGACCACCCTCAAGACAGTCCTCCAGAAGGTGACTTCCCTTGAGGAGAAGGTCACTTCCCTTGAGGAGAAAGTCACTTCCCTTGAGGAGAAGGTCACTTCCCTTGAGGGAAACACCACCACCAACTTCAACACAATCCTGGAGAAGGTGACTTACCTTGAGAAGGTGGCCACGCTCGAGAAGACCTCGCTGGAGGACCCCTGCACCACCGTCCTGCAGAAGGGACGACGGACACCTCTTGGAATGAAAATGGGGGAAAGCATCTTTTCTGTAGTAGGGAAATGTACCTTCAGGAGGGCACCAACACCAAGGTTCTTCCTGACACAGACATTCAGTACTCGAGCACCGACACCAAGGACCTCCCTGACCCTCGCAGCACACCACTGAAGAGGAGGGGTTTCAAGGACATTTTTAAGTGTAATAAAAAGAAGTGCCCTAAGAAGGAGAACTCCGGCAAAGAAGTCCTCTCCGGGATCTCTCCCAAGAAGAACGGCTGCTGGTTTAAGCAGCTTTGTAATAAGTGTTTTAAGACAAAGAAAGAGGAAGTCCTCCCGGCAGACACCGACAATCGTCGGCACGAGGAAGTCCTCCCGGCAGACACCGACAATCGTCGGCACGAGGAAGTCCTCCCGGCAGACACCGACAATCGTCGGCACGAGGAAGTCCTCCCGGCAGACACCGACAATCGTCGGCACGAGGAAGTCCTCCCGGCAGACACCGACAATCGTCGGCACGAGGAAGTCCTCCCGGCAGACACCGACAATCGTCGGCACGAGGAAGTCCTCCCGGCAGACACCGACAATCGTCGGCACGAGGAAGTCCTCCCGGCAGACACCGACAATCGTCGGCACGAGGAAGTCCTCCCGGCAGACACCGACAATCGTCGGCACGAGGAAGTCCTCCCGGCAGACACCGACAATCGTCGGCACGAGGAAGTCCTCCCGGCAGACACCGACAATCGTCGGCACGAGGAAGTCCTCCGGCAGACACCGACAATCGTCGGCACGAGGAAGTCCTCCCGGCAGACACCGACAATCGTCGGCACGAGGAAGTCCTCCGGCAGACACCGACAATCGTCGGCACGAGGAAGTCCTCCCGGCAGACACCGACAATCGTCGGCACGAGGAAGTCCTCCCGGCAGACACCGACAATCGTCGGCACGAGGAAGTCCTCCCGGCAGACACCGACAATCGTCGGCACGAGGAAGTCCTCCCGGCAGACACCGACAATCATGGGCACGAGGAAGTCCTCCCCTCAGATACCGACAATCGGCAGGAAGAAGTCCAACCAGCAGACATCGACAGTCGTCGACAGTGTCTGCTAGGAGAACTTCCTCTTTCCATTCCATTTCTATCTTCCTCTCCCCTCCGTTCTTCTGCTGTCGCGAAGAGGCAGGGATCGCCACTAAAGCCAACCCGACCGTCACTATTTACCAGATGGACAACTGACAGTCGGTAGGAGGAAGCCGTACCAGCAGACACTGACAGTAGTTTGAAGAGTCTGCTGAGAGAACTTTCGCTTTCCATTCCATGTCCATCTTCGTCTCCCCTCCGTTCCCCTGCTGACATTCGTCGTCGGCACGAGGAAGCCCTCCCGGCAGACGACACCGAAAGTCGGCACGAGGAAGCCCTCCCGGCAGACGACACCGAAAGTCGGCACGAGGAATCCCTCCCGGCAGACGACACCGAAAGTCGGCACGAGGAAGCCCTCCCGGCAGACGACACCGAAAGTCGGCACGAGGAAGCCCTCCAGGCAGACGACACCGAAAGTCGGCACGAGGAAGCCCTCCCGGCAGACGACACCGAAAGTCGGCACGAGAAAGCCCTCCCGGCAGACACAGACAGTCGTCGGCAGGAGGAAGCCGACGATGAGAAGTGGCCAAGTGTGTTCATGGTGGCCCCTCTGAACAATAATTTTCCGGAAACTGTAAATACGTCCCCACACGTTAAGCGTCAGGAGCGCCTCATCTACGAAAATACAATAATGACTGACACTACGGAGTGTGTCACCTACGCTCTTGTAGCTGATGCTCAGAATTCTTTCATGACAAAAATGGTGAAAAATATATTTCTGAGTTTTTACGCCAAGAAAGGTATAAAAATATACGTGGTTTTGTACAATAGTACAATTTGTGGCGTGTACGATGAGTTTGATGGATTTGAGGGTTTTGTAGACAGGATGTCAACGCCGACGGTGATGGATAAGTGGACACACAAGGTTTCTAATTTCGTAAACGGAGGAATCTGTTTGCTGTCTGAAGCTCTCAGAGTGGCATCAGATAAAGTGCCAACCATCAACGGTAAAATCATCGTTCTTCATGCTGGCAAAAATATGGTAGAATCCGCTCAGACGGTCTTGCAAAACTCGAAAAGAATTTTTACCATTGTTAACGTTGATGGACCCGATAAAGTTTTGCTCAAAGACAACACTGAAGCAGAGCTGCATAAGTCAGGTGGGATCAACCTTGGTGTGGAAGACCAGGATTTAGTATTTGTTATTATGAATGAGTTAGGTATCCTGGAAGATATGGCCTATGACGCCAAGTTAGAGATTTGCATGTCGGACGGATGTCGAGTTCTCTATCCACTTGAAGAGTCTTTATCCTGCCGTACCATTGAAGTTGCAAGTGACACTAAAATTGTCATGACCTTTCCAACTATGCGCCCAGCAGACTGTTTATTCATACGTTACGAAAAACTTTCGCCAGAACCAATTTACATTCAAGTCTGTTTCAGCTACCTTGACGGGAGAGGCAACTTGGTTGAAAGATCATCAATCACCCAAGTCTATAATGACAGTCAAGAGGAACACTGACACTGACAGTCAGAATTACGACGTACCCAAGACCTCGTGTCATCAGAGGCCACAAGAGGAAAGAGAAGGATTCCATACCAGTGAGAATTTGCCAAGCGTAGAGATAATCCGAGTCAAAAAGTGGGTGTCCTTTGACTCATCAAGGTCCCTGTGGGAGAGTGGGCCCTGATGCATGAAGGTCCCCTGGTGCAGTAGGTATCGCTGGACGGCATCAGGGGACCGGACCCTGTTATTCACTGGACGGCATCAGGGGACCGGACCCTGTTATTCACTGGACGGCATCAGGGGACCGGACCCTGTTATTCACTGGACGGCATCAGGGGAACACAGTAACAAGCTTAAAATTTTCGGGCAAAATTCGTAAAATAATAATACAATAAATATCTAAAATTCGCCTCAGGATTCGAACATGGCTGCACCTTTGATTCTTTTTATTTCTTTGCGTTCGGATATAGTATTTTTAAATGCAATACAATGACCAATATGACCAAGACTCGCGTCAGGAAACACTTGTCCTGTTTCCTGACAAATCTTACCTAACCTAATAAAGATTTCAAAACAAAGTCAAATGAAAAAAATGTATAATTAGATAAATGGTTCAGAGAAGCGAGAAGTTGATAAATTAGAGAGATGAGCAACACTTGGGTATGTTCACTGTGGAAACGTTTCGCCAGCCAGTGGCTTCATCAGTCCATTACAGAGAAGAATGATTGAAGATCAGAAGGAGTTTGAGGTAATCAGTCCCTCAATTTGGATTTTCTGTAATGGACTGAGGAAGCCACTTTGGCGAAACAGAGGATGGGTGGGCAAGTTCTTCGATAAGAAGAGCCACATATAATACTTTTCATACATTTGTGAATATTCAAGAACCACAGAAAATATTATTTTAAAATTGTATTATAAATAATAAAAAAATACAACTATATAGTAGTCGTACTCACCAAAGCAGAATATATTTAATATCTGCTCGTTGAAGACTGGTTTAGTCTTCATTTCTGCAGTTAATAGTTTAAAATCTGGCTGGTAGGATGTCACAGCTGTTCTGAGAAGCTGACTGAGGTGGCTGTTAGTGAGGATAATACCATCCTCACTAACATTCTTCACTCGAGTACAGGGATATAGGTGAGCACAAATAGGAAGTGCATCTGCTGTCTGGCGCTCAGCAGACGGAGGATCAAGTTGAATAACTCACACGAGTTTAGCGCTTAACGTGAATTTAATTTTTTTTATTTTTAGTTAAGGGATTTACCAAAGAAGAACATTATGCAGGATTTTCTGTTATCGTAATTCATGTTTCTTTAATCTGTATACCCCTTTTGTATGTTATAAATCACTATTATGTGGTGATGTTTTAACTTCTTAAACAAGTGAAGAACCCACCAACACAAGACTCAGCAGTAAGTTGTCCCAAAACAGAGAGGAGTCGGAAGCCAGTTTTCTGAAGATTGGGATACTTGGCTTCTGGGATTTGTTTCTAAAAGTCAGAGGCGAGCTTTTGTGTACTAGGCAGCGTTGTATGACCCCTGTAGTTTAGCGCTACTATTTGATTATAATAATAATTTTGTGTACTAGTTTCAAGCCCACACGTCTTCCTGCAGCTCAGAAAGCTCTGTTTCTACTGAAGCATCAGAGGCAAAAGGTGCAACAACAGGACATAATTAGTTGACAGTTGTTTCAGTCTGGTATAATCCTTGGTGATAGATACCCACCAGTTGGTTGAGAACGACACGTGAGCAAATACTAGGATATATTTATTAGAAAACTTTACGGTCCTGAGACCTTGATCACTTCCAACACAGAGGTTAAAAATGGCATTATATATAGACGAAGAGTGGAGTGTGAGTGACACATAGTGACCTGAAAAAATGACATATTTGAGGTAAGGTCAGGGAAACCGGTTAGTCAGACTTGAGTCCTGGAGGAGGTGGGGGGGGGGTATTTTTCAGTTTGGATGAGACATCATTGGCAAGACAATGATGGTGAAAGTGTTTTGTTTCTTCTTCTTCTTGGGGGTCACCCTGCCTCGGTTGGACACTACCCGTGTGTTAAAAAAAAAAAAAGCGTTGAATGACCAGTTATCCGGATATTCCCCAGCATTTTTTTCTCCCGGGTCACCTAAGTTTGATACCTTGAGCCCACTGCCTCATTATTTTTGTTCCGGCATTTTCATATTGATTTCAGTATCTTTAATCAAACAAATAAAACTTTATATCTATGAAATGAAATACATTATACAGTTGACATGTACACATATGTACACACATGTATATACATGTACACACATGTATATAGAGCACTTCGGGAAGACTTAGAAAAAATCACTTATAATTACTGAACAATGAGACAAATATACACCGAATTTACTAGAATGCTATAGTTTATATACACAGTATCGGACACTTAGATATTGTGACAATTTGGTATATGAATTACGATATTTTAAGAACTTGTGTAATTCAGAGACTCGCAGGTAAGGACCCACTAGGGGCGAGGGGGAAGTGGGGACAGACGAAGAATAGCCGGTGAGAGGAAGAGCTGAAGGAGAAGAGAAAGAGTCAGGACTAAACCCAACCGTTTGTGGGGTAAACCCCGGAGCTGGATGGATAAAGTGAACTTGTGTAACAGTTTGGTACAACATTTGTATTGGGGAATACTGATGAGTGATAGTGTGATCATGTGAGTGCTAATATGAACTGGATCAAGAGGGTTGTTGTTCATGCATCAGGCTTAAACATAATTTGTCTAAGCAGAGATTAAGTCAGATTTAGGTGATTTTTTTTTTTACTTATTTTTAAAGCAGGTGTCTGAAGGGAAGTTTTTGCATCCTCTGGAAGTTCCAAATTTTATTATCCTTTATTTGCATGGAGATCTGTATAGTCTGACTGTTAGCAGTTTGAGAACATTATTACAAGAACTTCATTGACTTGAGAGTGAGGGAGACTGACACCACTGATCATGGTTCTGTCATGCAGGAGCAGCCTCATGTTTATGGTGCTCTCAATAATATCAGCGTACTCTTGCATGTTGCTACCGCCCGGCACCGGCTAGGCTACAAGTATCTCTGGCAGGTTGCTTCACCTCATGTAGACTTTAAGTATAAATTTTGCCAAATGGACAGTTGGCACACCTTGCTTCATGTGTTGGAATGCGATCAAATGAATTTAGAGACAACTCACTCACAAATGTTCAAGAAATTTCGAAGTATTTTATCCACAGTGGCATATTACCATCCATTCTGGAAAAATACCCTGGAATATACCTGGAGGGTGTTCCGGGGGTCAACACCCCCTCAGCCCGGTCCATGACTAGGCCTCGCGGTGGATCAGGGCCTGATCAACCAGGCTGTTACTGCCTGCCACACGCAAACCGACGTACGAAAAACAGCCCGGCTGGTCAGGTACTGACTTGAGGGGCCTGTCCAGCTTGAAGACAGCCAGGGGTCTATTGGTAATCCCCCTTATGTATACTGGGAGGCAATCATGGGCCCCTGACTGTTCAAGACTTTGACTATTGTAATCAACACACAACCACTTAAACTTGCATAATTTCAAGCATACCTTGCTAAAAATATAAGGTAATATAAATAATTCAGATCCACCTATAAGCTACATTGTAATAATTTTGACTTAATTCGTGTCTGCACAAATTACTCGTTACATTTGTTACCAGATATAAATAGTTCACCACTGTTACTTGTTCATCTCCCCTGTGGTTTAGCGCTTCTATTTGATTTAATAATAATAATAATGTTAATTGTTCAGCTATCAAAACTTTGCGACCCAGTCCCTGGACCCATTATGTGCTTCTGTAATGTTGAGGTACAGTCCCTGGACCCATTATGTGCCTCTGTAATGTTGAGGTACAGTCCCTGGACCCATTATGTGCATCTGTAATGTTGAGGTACAGTCCCTGGACCCATTATGTGCCTCTGTAATGTTGAGGTACAGTCCCTGGACCCATTATGTGCCTCTGTAATGTTGAGGTACAGTCCCTGGACCCATTATGTGCCTCGTAATGTTGAGGTACAGTCCCTGGACCCATTATGTGCCTCTGTAATGTTGAGGTACAGTCCCTGGACCCATTATGTGCTCGTAATGTTGAGGTACAGTCCCTGGACCCATTATGGGCCTCTGTAATGTTGAGGTACAGTCCCTGGACCCATTATGCGCCTCTGTAATGTTGAGGTACAGTCCCTGGACCCATTATGTGCCTCAGTAATGTTGAGGTACAGTCCCTGGACCCATTATATGCCTCTGTAATCTTTTGACTACCGCCCACAGGATGGGAATGGGGTGCATAGTAAAGATATTAAACTATCAAAGATACTTATTTCTTGTATTTTCAGTGTTCTGTTGCAGCTCTCCTGGAAGAGTCAGAGCGAGGGCTAAAGCTAGTTCTGAAATGCACAGTAGTAAGCATGGCTGTGTTGTATTTTCAATAAATGGAGACTTTTGAATAGTGAGGAGTGTGTTGTCTGGAACCTGAGTTATTATTCTAACGATGATTACTGTTGGGTACCTGTAGTATACCTGAGGGGGTTTCGGGGGTCACGCCTCCGCGGCCCGGTCTGTGACAAGGGGTGGATCAGGGCCTGATCAACGAGGCTGTTACTGTTGGCCGCACGCAACCGAAGTACGAACCACAGCCCGGCTGGTCAGGTACTGACTTTAGGTGCCTGTCCAGCGCCTTTTTGAAGACAGCCAGTGGTCTATTGGTAATCCCCTTATGTATGCTGGGAGGCAGTTGAACAGTCTTGGGCCCCTGACACTTATTGTGATGTGTCTTATCGTGCTAGTGGCATCCCTGCTTTTCATTGGGATGATGTTGCATCGTCTGCCGAGTCTTTTGCTTTCATAGGGAGTGATTTTCGTGTGCAAGTCTGGTACTAATCCCTCAAAGATTTTCCAAGTGTATATAATCATGTATCTCTTAGTTTTAGGGCATTTGCTGTAGTAGATCCCCAAGCACAAATACCGTAAGTGAGGTAGGGATATATTAAGGAGCAGTACAATGTGAGTAATGTTGTTTAGTGGACAAAATAGCGCATTTTTGACAGAATTGCCATAGTTTTGCAAATTTTCATAAAAATACGTTCGATTTAATTAACTCTTACTATGACTTTAACTTGATTATGACACCTATATGCACTGAATGACCCACACGGGATTAGCGTTTTCCAATAATAATAATAATTATAATAATAAAGTAGTAATATTTTTTAGCTCTGCCGTCTCCCGTCAAGGCAGGGTGACCCAAGGAAAAAAAACATTCTCCGTCATTCTTTCAATCTTCGTCCTTCCAGACGTTTGCTGACATTCAGATTAGCCTGCGACTGCAACATCCCCATTCCCTCCTACAGAGTGCAAGCTCTGCCCATCCCGCCTCCAATTTCTACTTCGTTTCTGTTCTAATTTAACCTCTGTCCTCGCCAGTGACGTCGGAGGAAGTAACATCAGAGAGAAACCTCCCAGGTTCCTCTATAGACTTCAAGAACCCGCTGTTCGTGGATCAAGTCCCCGTTGTTTCTGCTGCTTCAACTTCCACTGCTGCTGCTGGTGAAGGGGAGCACCTCACCGTCACCCTGAAGCCCAAATCCTTCACACTGACGCCCGTTCTCCCTCGTCTTGCTACCAATAACCCCTTGTCTTCGTTCTTCTTCGAGGAGGAGGAGGAAGAGGAGGGGGAGGAAGAGGGGGAGAAGAGGTAGTGGCGACTGGGGATAGCGAGACCAGAGAGTACCGGTGGATTGTCTACGTATCTCCTTGTTCAGTGACCTGTGGTACTGGTGAGTAGTACTGGGGGTTCTCAGGTGTATGAAACTAGTTATATTAATCCGTCTAAAAAACATAAATAATTTATAGGAATTACTAATAAATGGTGTAATATGTTCCACTTCTGTACACTGACACTGATGTTCCAATTCTGTACCATGACACTGATGTTCCAATTCTGTACCATGACACTGATGTTCCAATTCTGTACCATGACACTGATGTTCCAATTCTGTACCAGTACACTGATGTTCCAATTTGTACCATGACACTGATGTTCCAATTCTGTACCATGACACTGATGTTCCAATTCTGTACCATGACACTGATGTTCCAATTCTGTACCATGACACTGATGTTCCAATTCTGTACCATGACACTGATGTTCCAATTCTGTACCATGACACTGATGTTCCAATTCTGTACCATGACACTGATGTTCCAATTCTGTACCATGACACTGATGTTCCAATTCTGTACCATGACACTGATGTTCCAATTCTGTACCATGACACTGATGTTCCACTTTGTACCATGACACTGATGTTCCACTTGTACCATGACACTGATGTTCCACTTTGTACCATGACACTGATGTTCCACTTCTGTACCATGACATTGATGTTCCACTTCTGTACCATGACACTGATGTTCCACTTCTGTACCATGACGCTGATGTTCCACTTTGTACCATGACACTGATGTTCCACTTTGTACCATGACACTGATGTTCCACTTTGTACCATGACACTGATGTTCCACTTTGTACCATGACACTGATGTTCCACTTTGTACCATGACACTGATGTTCCACTTTGTACCATGACACTGATGTTCCACTTTGTACCATGACACTGATGTTCCACTTTGTACCATGACACTGATGTTCCACTTTGTACCATGACACTGATGTTCCACTTTGTACCAGTACACTGATGTTCCACTTTGTACCAGTACACTGATGTTCCACTTTGTACCATGACACTGAGTTTACCTGGAGAGAGTTCCAGGGGTCAACGCCCCTGCGGCCCGGTCTGTGACCAGGCCTCATGTTGGATCAGAGCCTGATCAACCAGGCTGTTACTGCTGGCCGCACGCAGTAACAGCCTGGTTGATGTTCCACTTCCATATTATGATATCGGTTAAAGTGGTCAACATATATTACAGTTTTAAATTGTTTACGTCATCACTTTAATATTTTGTTCTACTACTCAAAATCAACATTGTTATTGTTTTGTCCAGTATGAAGGCAAAATGGCAGCACAGAAGTTAACACAAACACCAAGACTTCATTGCTAGTTGAAGATAATCGACCTTTTTTTAAATATAATAATGCCTACTTCGCGTAAGTGTTTTAGTTTTGACTGGTGATGTTACAAGCTGCACTTCTCCACACCCTCCATCAAGTTGCTAAGTGTTCACTTCTTGTTTACCATAGCGTGCTCAACTACCCTCCATCAAGTTGCTAAGTGTTCACTTCTTGTTTACCATAGCGTGCTCAACTACCCTCCATCAAGTTGCTAAGTGTTCACTTCTTGTTTACCATAGCGTGCTCAACTACCCTCCATCAAGTTGCTAAGTGTTCACTTCTTGTTTACCATAGCGTGTTCAACTACCCTCCATCAAGTTGCTAAGTGTTCACTTCTTGTTTACCATAGCGTGTTCAACTACCCTCCATCAAGTTGCTAAGTGTTCACTTCTTTACCATAGCGTGCTCAACTACCCTCCATCAAGTTGCTAAGTGTTCACTTCTTGTTTACATAGCGTGTTCAACTACCCTCCATCAAGTTGCTAAGTGTTCACTTCTTGTTTACATAGCTTGCTCAACTACCCTCCATCAAGTTGCTAAGTGTTCACTTCTTGTTTACCATAGCGTGTTCAACTACCCTCCATCAAGTTGCTAAGTGTTCACTTCTTGTTTACCATAGCGTGTTCAACTACTCTGCTGTATGATACAGTACATCTCGTGGTGAACGAAACATTTCTTATTTAAAGGCTGCTAACATTGCAAGTGAGTTTTATACATTTGACGATGTTAATCCTGTGAGACGAATCGAGGTAAGTCACGGGTAAAATATACAGAAGTAACGAAAGACTTCTGACTTTTGTGACCAAAATTTACGAACGCCTCATTGAGGTGTCTCTTCTATCATCTATAATTGTCTGTCCCCTGACACAGGACCTATACTACTCAGTTATATATTCATTAATTATTCTTTAATAATTTTCCTTTAAATTTCCTTCGCAAGTATTAGGCCAGTATAGCTGTATTTTAGGTTAAGAGGTTTTGATCAAGTGAATTGGAGATAATCTCCATTTCCTTGGATCATATTTGAATGGCATACACTCACTGTGTGTATAGAACTTCTGGAAAATATTATTACATTTTTAATTGTGATATTTCAGGCTTGGAGGAGGTGGTGTTGCTGTGTGTTCCAGCCGGAAGTGAGAGACAGGAGGCCGTGGAGAGGTCACTGTGTGCGTGGGACCAGCAACCTCAGGTCACACTAGGCTTCAGCAAGTGTCACACGACACGTGTGTGTCCCACACCCTCCACACACACACCTGTAAACCAAACCACTGTCCTTGGCTGGTGGCTCTTCGGACTGCTGAATACCATTCGTCAGGGTGGTAGGACTAGTTCCAGTAGTAGCGGTATTTATACCAGTAATAGTAGTAGTGGTAGTTCCAGTAGAAATAGTGGTAGATTTGGTAGTAGTGAAGACGGTAGCTCCTAGCTTAGGTTGGTGTTTGTGTACGTCTTGACGAGGTCGCCTTGGGTCGCTACGCTTGTGTTCTGGTCATCATGTTTGAAAGTGGACTACCTGTTGTGTGTGTGTGTATATATATATATATATATATATATATATATATATATATATATATATATATATATATATATATATTTATTACACACATACACACTTCAGAATACTTTATAGCACAAGGATGCAACCCATCGTCAGTGCCTGTGTGAAAGTCATTCCTGATATAAACAAAGTTGTACAAGAATGGTGTACAATACCGACAATATGAAATTAAGACACATGTGCAACATCTGGGTATCTTTATAGTAGACGTTTTGCCATCCAGTGGCTTTATCAATACAAAATTCTAGGACATAATTAGAAGACAGTAGAACTATATACAAAAGAGAGGTAATCAGTCCCTCGGCCTTGGAGTTGGTGTGTTCAGCACCGTTGGTGTCCTAGAATTTTGTATTGATAAAGCCTTTGGATGGCGAAACGTCTACAATAAAGATACCCAGATGTTGCACATGTGTCTTAATTTCATAAACAAAGTTAACTACATGCCTGTAAAATGTTGCAACAAGAGTGATAGGTGAAGTGAGGGATCTGGGCTACGAAAAAAGTATGTGAAAACTAGACTTTATGCCACTGCAATATTAAAGTTTTGAGCGTGAAAGCTGAAGACTTAAGGGTGCTAGACTGGTGTGTTAGAGTGCACCTCTGTCCTCCAGTGACTTGCGCACAGCTCCATGCATGTCCGAGTAGCAAGAGCATACAAAAAATAGTTTCAGAATGATACTTTTGGTACCACTGGACAACCTATTGAATACCTTTCTAAATCTTTTGTAGTAAATTTTTTGCAGTATTTGTAGTTTTCATTACATATCCTTTTTAATTATATATATATATATATATATATATATATATATATATATATATATATATATATATATATATATATATATAATGGTTCTTGCTAACAAAGAATCACTAATTAATAATTTTGAGGTTAATGAAGAGCTTGGGGAAAGCGATCACAAATCACTTAGTTTCAATATATCATGGAATTACCCAGGTAACTGCAATCAAGTCTCTGTTCCAGACTTTCGTGTAGCCGACTTCATGGGGCTGAAAAATTACCTAGGTGGGCTAAATTGGGATGACCTGACTATGGGTCAGGTAGGTGGTTTTGGTTGCCAATATGACGTTTTCCAGAGCATAGTTCTTGCTGCCCAGCCAACTTTTGTTCCGAGTAGGGAAATTAGATCTAACAAAAATTATCCTAAATGGATGAACAATAGATTAAAACATCTCATTGGTCAAAAAAGAGGCATATATAGGCGTATCAAAAGAGGGGATGGACAGATAAAAAATTAATATTTTCAATTAAAGAGAAATAAAAAAAAGAATAAGAAAAGCAAAAAGGGATTATGAGGCTAAGGTCGCAAGGGATTCGAAGACTAACCCAAAAGGGTTCTTTCAGGTATACAGAAGTAAGTTTAGGGACAAGATAGGCCCACTTAAGATATCCTTATCACGGACAGTGATGAGGATATGTGAAATTTTCAATACTTACTTCGTTTCAGTTTTTACTCAGGAAGATACTAGCGGAATACCAGAAATAATAAATTATGTAGAACAGGAAGATAATAGACTATGCTCGATTGGGGTAACTAGTGACATGGTCCTCAGACAAATAGAGAAATTAAAACCTAACAAATCCCCAGGCCCTGATAAACTGTTTGCAAGAGTTTTAAAGGAATGTAAAGAGGAACTTAGCAAACCTTTGGCAAATCTTTTCAATATATCACTACAAACTGGCATAGTGCCAGACAAGTGGAAAAGGGCAAATGTAATACCTATTTACAAGGCAGGTGACAGGTCCTACCTCCATAGTTGGTAAATTTATGGAGTCAATAATTGCCGAGGCAATTCGTAGCCATCTTGAAAAGCATAAATTGATTAATGAATCTCAACACAGTTTTACAAAGGGGCGTTCCTGTCTTACGAATTTACTAACTTTTTTCACTAAGGTGTTTGAGGAGGTAGATCATGGTAATGAATATGATATTGTGTATATGGACTTCAGTAAGGCTTTCGATAAAGTTCCACATCAGAGGCTACTGAGGAAACTTAAGGCACACGGAATAGGAGGAGAAATTTTTTCCTGGGTAGAGGCATGGTTGACAAATAGGCGGCAGAGAGTTTGCATAAATGGAGAGAAATCAGAATGGGGACACGTCTCAAGCGGTGTTCCACAGGGGTCAGTTTTGGGCCCCCTGTTGTTTACAATTTACATAAACGACATAGATGAGGGAATAAATAGCAACATAAGTAAATTTGCTGATGACACCAAAATAGGCCGTCCAATTCATTCTAATGAGGACATTAGAGCACTCTAGGATGATTTGAATAGACTATTGCAGTGGTCGGAGAAGTGGCAGATGCAGTTTAATGTAAACAAATGCAAAGTTCTAAATGTTGGGCAGGACAATAACCAGGCCACATATAAACTGAATAATGTAGATCTTAGTACTTGTGATTCGAGAAGGATTTAGGAGTTCTGGTTAGCAGTAATCTGAAACCAAGACAACAGTGCATAAGTGTTCGCATTAAAGCTAACAGAATCCTTGGCTTCATATCAAGAAGTATAAATAATAGAAGTCCTCAGGTTGTTCTTCAACTCTATATATCTTTGGTTAGGCCTCATTTAGATTATGCTGCACAGTTCTGGTCACCGTATTACAGAATGGATATAAATGCAATGGAAAACGTACAGAGGAGGATGACAAAGTTGATCCCATGTATCAGAAATTTTCCCTATGAGGATAGACTGAGGGCCCTGAATCTGCACTCTAGAAAGGCGTAGAATTAGGGGGGATATGATTGAGGTAAGATAAGACAGCTTAGATGTCCCTCCAAACTGCCAATATTCCAAACCTCTCCTTTAAAGTGCAGGCATTGTACTTCCCATTTCCAGGACTCAAGTCTGGCTAATCGGTTTCCCTGAATCCCTTCACAAAATGTTACCCTGCTCACACTCCAACAGATCGTTATGTCCCAAAAACCATTCGTCTCCATTCACTCCTATCTAACACGCTCGCACACGCTTTCTGGAAGTCCAAGCCCCTCGCCCACAAAACTTCCTTTACCCCATCACTCCAACCTTTTCAAGGACGACCCCTACCCCTCCTACCTTCCCCTACAGATTTATACGCTCTCCAAGTCATTCTACTTTGATCCATTCTCTCTAAATGACCAAACCACCTCAACAACCCCTCTTCAGCCCTCTGACTAATACTTTTAGTAACTCTACACCACCTTATTTCCACACTCCAAATTCTCTGCATTATATTTACATCACATATTGCCTTTAGACAGGACATCTCCACTGCCTCCAGCCGCCTCATTGCTGCAGTATTTACAACCCAAGCTTCACACCCATATAAGAGTGTTGGTACCACTATACTTTCATACATTCCCTTCTTTGCCTCCATAGATAACGGTTTTTGTCTCCACAGATACCTCAACGCACCACTCGCCTTTTTTCCTTCATTAATTCTATGGTTAACCTCATCCTTCATAAACCCATCCGCTGACAAGTCAACTCCCATATATCTGAAAACATTCACTTCTTCCATAATCCCTCTCTCCAATGTGATATCCAATTTTTCAATATCTAAATCGTTTGATACCCTCATCACCTTACTCTTATCTATGTTCACTTTCAACTTTCTACCTTTACACACACTCCCAAACTCGTCCACTAACCTTTGCAACTTTTCTTTAGAATCTCCCATAAGCACAGTATCATCAGCAAAAAGTAACTGTGTCAACTCCCATTTTGTACTTGATTCCCCATAATTTAATCCCACTCCTCTCCCCAACACCCTAGCATTTACTTATTTTACAACCCCATCTATAAATATATTAAACTACCATGGTGACATTACACATCCCTGTCTAAGACCTACTTTTACCGGGAAGTAATTTCCTTCTCTTCTACACACCCTAACCTAAGCCTCACTATCCTCATAAAAACTTTACAGCATTTAGTATCTTACTACCTACTCCATACACTTGCAACATCTGCCACATTGCTCCCTTATCCACTCTATCATATGCTTTTTCTAAATCCATAAATGCAATGAAAACTTCCCTACTTTTATCTAAATACTGTTCACATATATGCTTCAATATAAACACTTGATGTACACATCCCTACCCACTCTAAAGCCTCCTTGCTCATTCCCTACTCTGTCTTACTCAATTCTTTCAATAATAACCTACCGTACACTATATCTGGTATACTATAACTTATTCCCTATACTTAAAATCTCTTGTCACCTTCCTTTATATACATGTCTCTGCCAACTTAGGTACCTTCCCTCTTTCATACATTTATTAAACAAATCCAACCCTCCACACACAATATCCCCCTGATTTAACATTTCTGTCAGATCCCTCAGTTCACTCTTCCCCTTTCATCTCTATATGCCTCACGCACCTCCCCCCCACTCGCATCTTGTTCTTCACTCCTAAAAGATGTTGTACCTCCCTGACCAGTGCATGAAATTACCGCCTCCCTTTCTTCATCGACATTTAAAATTTACTCAAAATATTCCCGCCATGTACCCAATACCTCCAGCTCCCCACCTACTAACTCCCCTACTCTGTTTTTAACTGACAAATCCATTCGTTCCCTAGGCTTTCTTAACTTGTTTATTTCACTCCCAAACTTTTTCTTATTTTCAGCAAAATTTCTTGACAATGCCTCTCCCACTCTCATCTGCTCTCATTTTGCACTCTCTCGCCACTCTCTTCACCTTTCTTTTTTCCATATACTTGCACTTCTTACAACACTTCTGTTTTGTAAAAACCTCTCATAAGCTACCTTTTTCTCTTTTATCACACCCTTTACTTCTTCATTCCACCACTCACTCCTCTTTCCTCCTGCACCCACCCTCCTATAGCCACAAACTTCTGCCCCACATTCTAATACTGCATTTTTAAAACAATCCCAACCCGCTTCAACCCCCCCCCCCCCACTACTCATACTTTCATTAGCCCACCTTTCTGCCAATAGTTGCTTATATCTCATCCTAACTTCCTCCTCTCTTAGTTTATACACTTTTACCTCTCTCTTACTTGCTGTTGCCATTTTCCTTATGTCCCATCTACCTCTTTCTCTAACTGTAGCTACAACTAAATAATGATCTGATATATCCATTGCTCCTCTATAAACATGTACATCCTGATGCCTACCCATCAACCTTTTATCCACCAATACATAATCCAACAAACTACTTTCATTACGTGCTATATCATACCTTGTATAATTATTTATCCTCTTTTTCATAAAATATGTATTACTTATTACCAAACCTCTTTCTACACATAGCTCAATTAAAGGCTCCCCATTTTCATTTACCCCTGGCACCCCAAATTTACCTACTACTCCCTCCACAACATTTTTACCCACTTTAGCATTAAGATCCCCAACCACAAGTACTCTCTCACTTGGTTCAAAACTCCCCACACACTCACTCAACATTTCCCAAAATCTCTTTCTCTCTACGCTTCTCTCTTCTCCAGGTGCATAAACACTTACTATAACCCACTTTTCACATCCAATCCTTATTTTACACCACATAATCCTTGAATTTATACATTTATACTCCCTTTTTTCCTGCCATAATTTATCCTTGAACATTATTGCTACTCCTTCTTTAACTCTAACTCTGAAACCCCTGACCTAATCCCATATATTTCTCCCCACCGAAACTCTCCTACCCCCTTCAGCTTTGTTTCACTTAAGGCTAGGACATCCAGCTTCTCATTCATAACATCTACAATCATCTCTTATCATTCGCACAACATCCACGCACATTCAAACATCCCACTTTGACGGTTTTCTTTTTCTTTTTAGTAATCTATACAGGAAAAGGGGTTACTAGCCCATTGTTCCCGGCATTTTAGTTGACTTTTACAACACGCATGGCTTACGGAGGAAAGATTCTTATTCCACTTCCCCATGGATATGAAAGAAAAAGTAATAAGAACAAGAACTATTAAGGTCAAATCAAAGAAAAAACTCAGACGAGTGTGTGTACATAGACGTGTACATGTATGTGTAGTGAGACCTAAGTGTAAGTAGAAGTAGCAAGACGTACCTGAAATCTTGCATGTTTATGAGACAGAAAAAAGACACCAGCAATCCTACCATCATGTAAAATAAATACAGGCTTCCTTTATACTCTCACTTGGTAGGACGGTAGTACCTCCCTGGGTGGTTGCTGACTACCAACCTACTACGTATATGTATGTATAGGTACACTGTATCCTTGGAGAAACCCCCACAGTTGGTCATCCTAGGTATATTAAAAAGCTGCTTTAATATAAAGAAAACTATTATCATTAAATAAAGCTTTTATTTAATAAATCAGCAGATTTACAATGACACTTATGCAGTAGTTCTAAGAGAGAGAAACTGAACACGACTCACTATATAGGATAAATTTTCACAGAAAACATTAGTTGCACAGAAAATGGAAACTTAGCCATCGTCGTTATACTTTTTTCCAAATCATTAATTGTTAATATTGATTAATTGTTAAGATTGAATCGTGAGTTAGGCCTACTTGGCAAGGGTTCACTTTGCTGAATTAGCAGAATGAAAATTTGTTTTTGCTTTAAATCATCGGAATTCGATCTGTATGTATATATATATATATATATATATATATATATATATATATATATATATATATATATATATATATATATATCGTGCCGATTAGGTAAAACTGGTAATTAGCAAGAACTCATCTAAAATTAAGTCCTTTCTAAAATTTTCTTATACGTTTAAAGATATATTTTTTTCATTTATGTTAATGTAGAATTTATAGTTTTGTACCAAGAGAAACTTTGAAACCTACCTAACCTTATTACAACAAGCTCAATTTAATTTAGCCAAACCAAACTAAATATATTTTAGATACGTTAACATTAATTTAATAATTAACAAACACAATGAAATATATTTTTTTCGTTATGTTCAGAATGATTTTGGCGAAATTATTGCATACACAAATTTTCACTTGTCTTATATGGCAAGGTAATCGTTGCTATTTAAGCCAAAATCATAAGTTTTTACCTAATCGAGACATATATATATATATAATGTGCCGAATAGGTAAAATTGGTCAATTAGCAAGAACTCATTTAAAATTAAGTCCTTTCTAAAAATTTCTCTTATACGTTTAAAGATATATTTTTTTTCATTTATGGTAATGTAAAAAATAATAATTTTGTACCCAAAGATCCTTAGAAAACTTACTTAACCTTATTATAACAAGTGCAATTTAATTTAGCCTAATCCAACTAAATATTTTTAGAAAAGTTTACAATTACTTAATAATAAACACAATGAAATATATATTTTTCGTTAGGTTCAGAATGATTTTTGCGAAATTATTACATACACAAATTTTCGCTTGTCTTATTCGTCAAGAAGAGCATTGCTATTTAAGCCAAAATAGCATGTTTTACCTATTCGGCACATCATTAACAGAACTGCGGCTTGACCAGGACTGAGTCTCATTAGATACACCTAGCGGTATATATTTTCTAGGAACAATATGTATCAGACAAATTAATTTCTTTTATTGAGAGTATGTACGTAAACATGGTCTATATAGGCATACATAGAGCATTTAGCATTCCATCTTAAGCAGAAACTAAGACGTTATTCAAGGCAGGAAGTGAACAGGACTCGACCAGTAATAAGGCAGTCCCAAGTGTGGAAGTTTTTGTTAATATACACAGCACCAGACGAGTCTGGCCCAAGGCCGGGCTCCGGGAGTACAGAAAAACTCTCGGAACTCGTCAAAGGTACATCAGCACCACTAAAACGAGTATTAAGGTTAGTGATAGACAAATGAGGTACACGATATCGCCTCCAGGGCGAGGTGCACCAGTACTATATAGAAATTAATGGTATTTTGAATGTAGGCGGCTATGGTATCCGCCCTGCCAGACACCGAGCATCCAGCAGGGAGGGGAAGGAACACACTGTAGTATTGACTCAGAAGGCAAGATGGTGTTGGTGTTTTTTCATCAGGAAGCGAGTCTCTTGACACGAGTCTCTTGACACGAGTCTCTTGACACGAGTCTCTTGACACGAGTCTCTTGACACGAGTCTCTTGACACGAGTCTCTTGACACGAGTCTCTTGACACGAGTCTCTTGACACGAGTCTCTTGACACGAGTCTCTTGACACGAGTCTCTTGACACGAGTCTCTTGACACGAGTCTCTTGACACGAGTCTCTGGGCACGAGTCTCTTGACACGAGTCTCTGACACGAGTCTCTTGACACGAGTCTCTTGACATGAGTCTCTTGACAGAGTCTCTTGACACGAGTCTCTTGACACGAGTCTCTTGACACGAGTCTCTTGACACGAGTCTCTTGACACGAGTCTTAATCAGATTATGATCCCTTAAGTGGTTAACCATCCGCTGGCCTGCCAGGGATAAGTCATCACCATCTTATCCGTGTTTAAGACGAAAGGGTCAGGGTAGGAACTATATCTTCCGATATCTCACCAACCATCTTTATGGAACACCTGAGGACCCGTTGAAACAAGCCATAATATTTGACTATTGGGTTAATTCTACACAATATACTATATATGTATGCCCAAAATATTATATACCCTCTAAAGTTCTAAACCATTGTGTAATTTGTTAACATATTTTGTAAATTGTTCTAAATATTTGATAAATTTAGCTGGAGTTGTGTGATGATTTCTGGTTTATAGTGAATAATAATAAGCGAGTTTTGCAATATAGTTTTGTACACAAGTTTGTTTTGGGTTTAGTGAAGTTGCTTAGTTTTTCAGTGGGTAAATTCTATAATATTAAATGGGTTGTGCAGTGCAGACAGTTATATTTTGGGCATATGGGGAAAAAATAATTAAAAAAAAAAAACCTGATCAGTCAAACCTATCCTAGTATTTAACGCAGAATCTAGGTACATAAAATAAATCTCTCTTGCACAACCCAATTTATATAATGCAGAATTACCGACAAAATGTTAGATAAATGGACACAGATGCAACTAATATGACATTTTATTATGGTAACTTTTCGCTCTCCAGGAGCTTTGTTACTCTGCTGTGGAACGACTTGACACCTAGTGGAGAGCGAAATGTTTCCACAATAGTGTCACATTAGTGGCATCTGTGTTCATTTACCACATTTACCTAACAACCCACTTTATATTAGAGAATTTGCGTACTAACCTATATTTTCCCGAAAAGTTAAAAAGTAAATATTGACCCCCCCCCCCCCCAAAAAAAAAAAATGTGCTTCAGGCCGGGAAAGAACAGTTCTCGCCATCATGGCGCCGGCGCCAGCATGTAATTAAACAAGAAATGTTTATACTTATGCCTTAGGCTCCGTAAGGTTTTCTATGTGGGGAATACCATGTAGAAAAAGCACCGCCGCCGCCTCTTCGCTTCATTATAAATGATATCTCAAATCTGGAGGCTATCCATATACTGTAACTATATAATTGACATTCATATGACGAGATTGTATTCTTTGAAATGACTAATGTAAAAAAGATATAACCAGACTCATTGGGATCTGATAGACATCTATTGTAATTCGTGTAATATTCTTGCTGCACGGCTCACAGCATGAGTGATGGATCCACGGTAATGTGGCAGCTCCGTCGATAAAAAAAAAAATACTTTCCACCTTGAGACACTACCAAGAAGACATTCTCTGTCGTCTTACTAGGAAGGGAAACTTTTAGAGAGACTATGGAAACTTTGGGAGGGGCAGCCAGCAGAGCATCACCTCAGAATTTTTCTGGAACTTTTTCTTTATCTGGGCTGGGCACGAAATCGAAGTACCCAAAGACTGGGAAGTCGTCGAAGTAAGAGTCCAGGTCGTACCCTTCAGACGGGAAGAAATTGGCTACTGTGGGGTCGTCCTCGGGTCCAGGGCCAGGCTCTACATCCACCTTGTCTAGTGCGCTGAACCTGTCATAGGCGAGTCACGTTTTATTAATACAGTCTAAACATAACATTGCTTGGCTTTCTAAATATTTTGAACCTGTTTTAATAGTGTTTTAGCAATTAAATCATAAGGAAATATTGAGTTAATGTCTTCAGCAATCCTATTAAATTGTGTATTTGGAACGAGACGCTTTAATTAGAAAGTATTTTTAAACCATAATATTTATGCCATTAGAGACAATGTTTGTTAGATTGTTATAATGAGTAGCTGACCCTGGTGGGTTTAGCGTTTAGTTTTGATTATCATAATGAGTAGTAAGCATAAAATTTAATTAAAATATAATTCAGAATAACGTCTGGATATAATGTTTTGTGTAGCCTTTAATTAAGAAGGTTATTGTGAAACTCCAAAGTATTTTTATCGTATCGAAAATTGTATATTTACCACTCCCCCCCTTTTTTTAATTCTAGGATTATCTTAAGATAAATATTAATTTCCATATCAACAGTGCAAATCAATAAAAAAAATATTCAAATTATTGTTATTTATACAAATTATTTTTGTAGTCTCAATATAGTATACAAAAACTAATTTTAATAGGTAGGGGAAAAAACCTACTAACCGGATATAATGGTTATAACTATGACTATAATTTTTAAAGGTGACCGGTAAGCCATGAAAGTCCTGGGCAGTGACCAAAATTAGCTCCAGGTGTGGGTCATCATTTGACTAAGAGCCGCCTCAGGAAACACTTTTGTTTCCTGACAAACCTTACCAACCAACCTAATAACCAGCACAATATTACCTTGTATGGTTTGACGAATATTATGAATATCTTGTATGGTTTGACGAATATTATGAATATATTGTATGGTTTGACGAATATTATGAATATCTTGTATGGTTTGACGAATATTATGAATATCTTGTATGGTTTGACGAATATTATGAATATCTTGTATGGTTTGACGAATATTATGAATATCTTGTATGGTTTGACGAATATTATGAATATCTTGTATGGTTTGACGAATATTATGAATATCTTGTATGGTTTGACGAATATTATGAATATCTTGTATGGTTTGACGAATATTATGAATATCTTGTATGGTTTGACGAATATTATGAATATCTTGTATGGTTTGACGAATATTATGAATATCTTGTATGGTTTGACGAATATTATGAATATCTTGTATGGTTTGACGAATATTATGAATATCTTGTATGGTTTGACGAATATTATGAATATCTTGTATGGTTTGACGAATATTATGAATATCTTGTATGGTTTGACGAATATTATGAATATCTTGTATGGTTTGACGAATATTATGAATATCTTGTATGGTTTGACGAATATTATGAATATCTTGTATGGTTTGACGAATATTATGAATATCTTGTATGGTTTGACGAATATTATGAATATCTTGTATGGTTTGACGAATATTATGAATATCTTGTATGGTTTGACGAATATTATGAATATCTTGTATGGTTTGACGAATATTATGAATATCTTGTATGGTTTGACGAATATTAATGAATCAAAGAATCCAGTCAGACCGATAATTAGCTCTGGTAAATACAAGTTACCAAGAAGGCAAAAATAATGAGTTTGCTTGTAAGTAACCTTTCTAATTTCTGTATAAAGAATATGAATCTCGTGGACATATTAAATAACTGGTAATAGTGAATTAAATATGACTCACTTTGATGGTACATAAATATTTAGAAAAATTCTTTAGTACAAGTTAAAATAACTATTATTGATGCAAACTTTTTTAATTTATATATCCGAAACTTTGGTATTGCAATTGAAAGATCACTGTCTCTAGTCTTTTATAATTGTTGCAAGAACACGAACTGTGAAGAACTCTTTTCCCTAATGCAAAAATGGCATAGGTATGTGAAGGATGACTTGTGCTTACCCGACAATTATATTGTAAAGGTTCAACAAATTAACTCAATGTTATTTCCCAGCTGATGAATTAAACGTATGTGCAATGTTTCCGAATTTTTGAGCAATGAAACTTTTGAGGAATTATATGATTTCAATTTATTTATATATATTCCGATGTGCTGTTAATAATCATCATACTAGGTCTGAATTAAACAGTTCTCTTCGTGTTCAAGAGTCTTCTATTTGTAGCCATGATATAAATTTGTAGCCCCAATACGAATACAAAATACAGTATGTGAGAAAGTCGTTTATCTAAAGTACCCGTAATTTTTGGGGGAAATGTTTGAAAATGACAGTGAACACCTTTTACAATCCGGAAGAAAAGGTACCATACCTGGAGTATACCTGGGGAGAGTTCCGGAGGTCAACGCCCCCGAGGCCCGGTCTGTGACCAGGCCTCATGGTGGATCAGGGCCTGATCAACCAGGCTGTTACTGCTGGCCGCACGTGATCCAACGTACGAACCACAGCCTGGCTGGTCAGGTACCGACTTTAGGTGCCTATCCAGTGCCTGCTTGAAGACAGCCAGGGGTCTACTGGTAATCCCCCTGATGTATCCTGGGAGGCAGTTGAACAGTCTTTGCCCCCTGAAACTTAGTGTTGTCTCTTATCGTGCTAGTGGCACCCCTGCTTTTCATTGGGGGGATGTTGCACCGTCTGCCGAGTCTTTTGCTTTCGTAGGGAGTGATTTTTGTGTGCAAGTTTGGTACAAGTCCCTCTAGGATTTTCCAAGTGTATATAATCATGTATCTCTCCCTCCTGCGTTCTAGGGAGTACAGGTTTAGGAACTTCAAGCGTTCCCAGTAATTTAGGTAGTTTATCGCAGTTGTGCGTGCCGTGAAGGTTCTCTGTACATTTTCTAGGTCAGCAATTTCAGGTGCTGTTAGTGTGCAGCAATATTCCAGCCTAGATAGAACAAGCGACTTGAAGAGTGTCATCATGGGCTTGGCATCCCTGGTTTTGAAGGTTCTCATTATCCATCCTGTCATTTTTCTAGCAGATGCGATTGATACAATGTTATGGTCCTTGAAGGTGAGATCCTCTGACATGATCACCCCCAGGTCTTTGACATTAGTTTTTCGCACTATTGTGTGGTCGGAATTTGTTTTATACTCCGATGAAGTTTTAATTTCCTCACGTTTTCCATATCTGAGTAATTGAAATTTTACATCATTGAACTTCTTATTGTTTTCTGCAGCCCATTTAAAGATTTGGTTGATTTCTGCTTGGAGTCTTGCAGTGTCTTCAAAGGAGGACACTGTCATGCAAATTCGGGTGTCATCTGCAAAGGAAGACAGCGCTGTGGCTTATATCCCTGTCTGTCCTATATGAGGATGAGGAACAAGATGGGGGCGAGTACTGTGCCTTGTGGAACAGAGCTTTTCACCGTAGCCGCCTCAGACTTTACTTTGTTGACTACTACTCTTTATGTTCTATTTGTTAGAAAATTATAGATCCATCTACCGACTTTTCCTGTTATTCCTTTATCACGCATTTTGTGCGCTATTACAACATGGTCACACTTGTCAAAGGCTTTTGCAAAGTCTGTGTATATTACATCTGCATTCTGTTTGTCTTCTAGAGCATCCAGGACCTTGTCGTAGTGGTCCAGTAGTTGGGACAGACAGGAGCGACCTGCTCTAAACCCATGCTGCCCTGGGTTGTGTAACTGATCATATCATAAAAAAATTATCATAAAAAAATTATGATATGGGACGTTAGCGCTATCGGTCTGTAGTTCTTTGCTATTGCTTTACTGCCCCCTTTGTGGAGTGTGGCTATGTATGTTGTTTTTAGTAACTGTGGGACGACCCTAAATTAGATAGCAAGCTTTCTAATTTAAAAATCCCAAGAGAATGTTGATGGTTGTCTGTAAGATCCTGTGTGCAATATATGATAAATATTACCCATGATAGACGTCACAGACCCGAAGTCTAGATTCAACAATAAAACAGCACAGATATGCTTGCCAGGATTCTAATACATACTTTGTTTATTGGTGCAATACCTTTTAGCCATCCTCTTGACTGCTTCATTGGTTAAAATGTAAGACAATTATTACATGGAACTCAGAACGGTATGTAACAGTTGCGTGCGGGTTTAGCGTATAAAATGAGTGTAATAGGAACAGCCACGTTGTATAAGTTAGTGTTGATTGTAATATGGAAATGAATAAAGCTATTACATGAAGTGGAATTGAAGATGAAGAACTAGGCTTCTTTCCAAGTTCTACTGACTACAAGAAAATTATCATGAAAGTCACAATAATAACAAAAATAAGTTATTCTAAGTCAGGATCTTTAATGGCATTCTTGTTCTCATTTACCAAAACTTCGAGACCCCCCCCCCACTCCTAGTGTATTCGTGACCCTCCGCTCCTAGTGTATTAGTGACCCCCCTGCTCCTCTCCTAGTGTATTAGTGATGCCCCTTGCTCCTAGTGAATGTGAGCCCCCTCCTCTCCTAGTGTATTAGTGACCCCCTCCGCTCCTAGTGTTTTAGTGACCCCACTCCTAGTGTTTGTGACCCCCTAGTGTTTAGTACCCCCCTCTCCTCGTGTTTTAGTTTAACAAGCGTCAAACTGAATCGCTGCACTTTTTCAGTTATGAAAGAGAATGTAAGGCAGAGGGCGTACCCTTGTTTGGGGTTGAAGGCTGTCTCCTTTGGATGGATTTGACGGAATGGAGTGAATGCTGCTGGGTCCAGACCAGCGCCAGGTGGGAGCTGTGAGTGTACACTAGAGGCTGCTGCATGGGAGGTTGGGGTGTTGAAGGGAGCACCATTAATGGGAGGGGTGTTGAAGGGGGCACCATGAATGGGAGGGGTGTTGAAGTGAGCGCCATGGGCGAAACCGGCATTAAAATTGACAGGTAGGCCTGGCCTGCCTTGAATGGGGAAGGGCGGGAAGGGTTTATTGTGGGTGTGGAAGGGCTGAAAGGCTTTGTTGTGTGGGTGGGGAGGCTGGAAAGGTTGGTTGTGGATGGGCTGGAAGGGTTGATTGGGGATGGACTGGAAGGGTTTGTTGGGGATGGGCTGGAAGGGTTTGTTGGGGATGGGCTGGAAAGGTTTGTTGGGGATGGGCTGGAAAGGTTTGTTGGGGATGGACTGGAAGGGTTTGTTGGGGATGGGCTGGAAGGGTTTGTTGGGGATAGGCTGGAAGGGTTTATTGGGGATGGGGATGGGCTGGAAGGAATTGTCATGATTGGCTAGGAATGGTTCCTTGGATTTAACTTGGGTGATAAAGTTGGGCGAAATTGGTTTCTGTGGGACGGGCCCATTCGGTTTGGAGTGGGGAGGAAAAATAGAGAAGGCGTGAGGCGGTTGGGCAGGGAGGGAGTTAGGTCGGAGGCGGTGATGGAAAGCAGCCAAGGGGTCCTGCGTGAGGAGGTCACTGGGGATGAATTGTGGTGGGGGGAGGTGCGCCCCTTCTGTCCTCTCCAACACCAGCACCAACACTGCCACCTGTAACGGATGAATGAACGAAAACATTAAATTAATTAATATTGAAAATCATCAAATATAAATATAATTGGCATGACCACCTTCACCTATGCACAGTCGCATGTACTTTCATTACTTTTCCTACTATGTACACTGTTTAGAAAAAATATGTTTTGGTCATTTCCTCTGCTTCTTTCAGGGGCCGAGAAGGTGTAGTGAGAAATAAGTCTTTTTTATTTTTCTTACCAGAAATAACTCATAATTCTGGCAACATTTTGGTGTCTTTAGTTTTTTGATACGATGTTTCTAAGTGGTTTTATAGCTACTATTGTTGTTTTGGTTATAATTGTATTTTTTCCGAATATTATTTTCATGTGAATGTTTGGAAGAAATACAACATGGTATCTCATCCCACTTGTAGCAACGAGACTGTTGATGTCGGGCGCCAGTAACCCTCGCCGGGTCACCACCAGGAAAACACCCGGGCTGGGTCAACACCGGCCAGCCTACTACTGCCAGTTACCCCTGGAATTACATAGGGATTATGACTCCGCTCTGCTTTGTTAATTCCTAAAAGGGGGTGGACCGGTAAGCCAGCGGAAGGCCTCGGTCCGATGACCAAAAGCCCCAGTGGTGGGTCATCATATGACTAAGACCAGCGTCAGGAAATAATTGTCCTGTTTCCCGACAAACCTTACCTAACTCTGCTTTGCCCCGACTTTCGCCGCTGCTGGATTGTTTTCTGCTGGAATTCTTGGTCTTTTAGTGTCCTTTTTGAAGCTTGTACTTAATATACCCTCCAGGTATAATACCAACATTGTTGACAGATTCTACTGACGTTTTGTGGCCATAAATTTCATTTTGTAGTTTTTCTCAGTAATAAGTTATTCTCCTATTAGTACAATTTTTCATTATTTAATACATTCTTATGGTTTTTACACATTATTCAGGAATCATGGTTTTATAAACCTAACACCGGAATTCGTAATAGCCTTTATCGTTATTTTTTGTTTTAAATGGGGACATACAATATAATATCATTCATTTCATACCATACGTCATACTTGTTCATATAAAGTCAACTACAACATCGTAAATATTAACACTTTGGCAAAAAAGTACTACGGTTTTCCCATACCAAAAATCGTTTTTATATTTTTTCTCTCCTAATTTTTAGAGAATTTTCATGGAACTTCTACTATACACTTCGGACCACTTTCTTAACTTACAATAAGAAAAATATTAAAATCGAACTATTTATTTTTCCATAGTTATTTACCTCTCCGATTCCTTCCCCTTCTCTCATCCTCAATTTCTCGACTCTGAAATTTTCAGTCTTCGCAGTTCATTTTCTTGGCAATCCTCCCAATTTCGTCAGCTCCTTATCCCCAGACTAAAACAGTGGTTCTCC
Organism: Cherax destructor; assembly: GCA_009830355.1. Taxonomy (NCBI): domain Eukaryota; kingdom Metazoa; phylum Arthropoda; class Malacostraca; order Decapoda; family Parastacidae; genus Cherax; species Cherax destructor. The sequence goes on along the minus strand of WNWK01000374.1, from coordinate 221,127 downwards.
ATTGTCCCCTTGAGGAACGTTTAAAATCACTGTGGAACCTAAAGTGCAAGTGGTGCAGAGACGAGCTTCGATGTACACCTGGCAGGCGAAGAGGTTCATAGCTCGAAGTGTCTTGAGCTCTTTGTGCTTCAGTTTGAACGGAGGTCGAAACATAAGAACATAAGAACATAAGAAAGGAGGAACACTGCAGCAGGCCTGTTGGCCCATACTAGGCAGGTCCTTCACAATCCGTCCCACTAACAGAATATTTGCTCAACTCCATTTTCTTAAGAACATAAGAAAGGAGGACACTGCAGCAGGCCTGTTGGCCCATACTAGGCAGGTCCTTCACAATCCGTCCCACTAACAGAATATTTGCTCAACCCAATCTTCAATGCTACCCAAGAAATAAGCTTTGACAATTCTACCCACTCATGCGCGAGTCCCACTCAAATCCAACCCCTCTCACTCATGAATTTATCCAACCTAAATTTGAAACTACCCAAGGTCCTAGCTTCAATAACCCTACTAGGCAGACTGTTCCACTCATCAACTACCCTATTTCCAAACCAATACTTTCCTATATCCTTTCTAAATCTAAACTTATCTAACTTGAATCCATTATTGCGGGTTCTCTCTTGGAGAGATATCCTCAAGACCTTATTTATATCCCCTTTGTTAATACCCATTTTCCACTTGTATACCTCGATCATGCCAACTTTGAGGGATTATGTCGCCTTAGCTATCCATTTGACCCGGTGCATGGGTTCTAGTAGTCATAATATGTATCCACAAGCTCCATGTAATCGTCGTAGCTGCTCTTCTTCGTTCAGACACTTTATATTGTTTGAATTATAGTGTCCATCCTGTTGGTGTTCTGGGACAGCATGGAAGCTGTCCCAGAACAGCGACTAAGCAGAAAACACATTTCCAATGACCACTTCCAAGATGTTATAACGATAAATTCATGAGCGAGAGGGGTTGGATTTGAGTGGGACTCGCGCATGAGTGGGTAGAATTGTCAAAGCTTATTTCTTGGGTAGCATTGAAAATTGGGTTGAGCAAATATTCTGTTAGTGGGACGGATTGTAAAGGGACCTGCCAGTGGCCAACAGGCCTGCTGCAGTGTTCCTCCTTTCTTATGTTCTTATGTTCTTATAAGTCAGGCGTATTTAATCTAGCTTCCTCCTTTCATTGCGTTTATTCTACACATTCTCCCGTATCTCTCACTCCAGTATGTTATGGCAGTGAGCATTGGGACCAGGCCCTCAAGCATCTTCCACGTATATATCATCATGTATCTCTCCTCCGCTCCAGTGAGTACATATTTAAGACTTTGAAGTGTTCTCGGCAATTTAGATGCTTTGTTGATTCTCTGCAGACCGTAAATGACCTTTAAATCTTCTAGCCGATACCTCTACACGGTCCAATATGGCTCCTACATAATAGGCTGCTTCATCTCTGATGCTAAAAGTAAATCCCTTGGTGGTAATGTGTGATGTGGTGGTCATGGTGTGTCATGTGATGGGGAGGTAATGGTGCGCCATGTGGAAGTGGTGATATATGTGGTGGTGATGTGTGATGGAGAGGTGTGATGAGTTGGTGATGGTAGTGGTGTGTGAGGTATTGGTGGTAGCATGTGTGTGGTGGCATCTGATGGGGCGATAATGAGGGTAGTGGTAGTGTAGTGCAGTGTGTAGTAGTGACGATGATGGTAGTGGGAGTGTAGTAATGATGAGGGTAGTGGGAGTATATCGCAGTGTAGTGCATTATGTAGTGAGGTATGGGTGGGATAATGGCGACAGTGTGGGGATGCAATGGGGTAACGGCAGTGGAACTGTAATAACGCTGGTGTACCAACAATGTAGGGCTGGTCCTGGACCCATTATGTACCTTTGTAATCTTTGACCTACCTCTGATTGGGTATGGGATGCCTAGTATAGCTATTCAAGTAAAACTCTGGTGATACTGACGTGGACGATTGTGTTAACAGCTGCTGATAGCACAAGTTACTTTTATTTACCCTATTCAGAGTCCGGAAAGGAGTTAATAGAATCTTCAAAGTTTATTTCTTGGGTAGAATTGAAAATTAGGTTGGGCAATTATTCTGTTTGTGGGATGGACTTGAAGGACCTGCCTAGTATGGGCCAACAGGCCTGCTGCAGTGTTCCTCCTTTCTTATGTTCTTATGTTATATATTTTTTTAAATATTTCGACATAAGGTGTGCCAAGACACACAAAACCTCGTAACCGAAAGCTCATTTGTGCCAGAGAATTGGTAAACAAGGGTCAAGTTATATTTTCAAGCCGTTGGTGTTGAAAGTTTATTGTACATCTAGCCATTAACTAGTTTTTTCTCAGCCACCATGTCCTGGAGAGGCTGGGTGAGTGTGCCTCATAGGTTTATAGCTTCTGGTGGTGGTAAAACACGTTCAGCAAAGAAATTTTAATTAATCTGGTTGTAGTGGTGAACGGTTTTCACCAGGTAGGACTTTATAAAGTGCATGAAAAAGATCCCTTGTGGTGGATTCTCGTATTAATAAAGCGTTTCTTTGTTGAAAATATCGTTTTACCATCTTTAGTCGACTCATAGCCATACGTTCACGTTTATTCGCTGGCCCTAAGTGTGCTATGGAGAGGGAACATAGACACGGGTCAAATCCCACAGTCACTAAAATCAACGGATGTAGCCCCACTCCATAAAGATGACAGCATAGCAATAGCTAAGAACTATAGACCAATAGCTCTAACGTCTCACATAAATATCTTTGAAAGAGTGCTAAGAAGCATGATTGCAAATCACTTGGATTCACAACAGTTGCACTGTCCAGGGCAACATGGGTTCAGAGCAGGTCGAGCCTGCCTTCGCAACTACTGGACCACTATGATATGGTCTTGGATGCACTGGAAGACAAACAGAATGCAGATGTAGTATACACAGATTTTGCAAAAGCCTTTGACAAAGTGCGATCATGGTGTAATAGCGAACAAAATGTGTGCTAAAGGGATAACTGGCAAAGTAGGCAGATGGATCTTCAACTTTCTAACCAATCGAACACAGAGTAGTGGTAAACAGAGTTACGTCGGAGGCTGCCATAGTGAAGACCTCTGTTCCACAAGGCACAGTACTCGCCCCCATCCTGTTCCTCATTCTCATATCAGACATAGAGATGTAAACCATAGCACTGTGTCATCCTTTGCAGACGATACTAGGATCTGTATGAAACTTGTCATCAATTGAGGATACTGTAAATCTTCAAGTAGATATAAGCCAAGTTTCCCAATGGGCAACAAGAAACAATATGATGTTCAATGAGGATAAATTCCAACTAATCCGTTATGGAAAAACTGAAGGAAATAATAGCTAAAACTGAGTATACTACAAACTCTAATCACACAATAGGGCGGAAAAGTAGTGTGAAGGACCTGGGAGTGGTAATGTCAGAAGCTCTCATTTTCAAGGATCACAACAGTGTCACTATCACTTCTGCGAGAAAAATGATAGGATGGATAATGAGAACCTTCAAAACAAGGGATGCCAAGCCAATGATGATCAATTTTTAAATAGCTTATTGTCTCTAGGCTGGAATACTGATGTACATTAACATCTCCATTCAAGGAAGGTGAAATTGCAGATCTAGAAAATGTACAGAAAACCTTTACTGCACATATAACTTCCGTCAAACACCGTAACTACTGGGAACGCCTGGAAGCACTTGACTTGTACTCATTGGAGCTCAGGCGAGAGAGATCATAATCTACACCTGGAAAATCCTTTGAGGGACTGGTCCCTAATCTGCACATATAAATCACTCCCTGCGAAAGCAAAAGACTGGGCAGACGGTGCAATATACCCCCAATGAAAAGTGGGGCCGCCATTGGTACAATAAGAGAAAAAACAATAACAGGCATAAGGGGAATTACCAATAGACCCCTGGCTGCCTTCAAGAAGTAGCTGGACAGATACCTAAAGTCAGTACCTGACCAGCCGGGCTGTAGTTCGTACATTGGACTACGTTGGGTCAGCAGTAACAGCCTAGTTAATCAGGCCCTGATCCACTAGGAGGCCTGGTCAAGGACTAGGCTGCGAGGGCGTTGACCCCCTGAACACCCTCCAGGTAGATAGGTACTGAGATCAGAGTAGTCAGTACAGTTGATAATGCTGTACGGAATAACTGCACTAATTATAAATAGGTTTACTTTGACTAAATTTTATAGCTTATCTGCTTTGATGTATTCCTTCCCCTGACCTCTTTATTGCAAGGGGACTTCGACTTATACGACCAGAGCTTCGGTAAGATGGGGGAGGAAGAATGAAAGATGGAAATACTGGAAAAGGATGGGAGGGTGGAGGAGAGGATGGTAATAAAGGTAAGTGGCCCAACCACTTTGGCGCAAGTTGTACCGATGTACTGCAGGCATGGATGGAGAGGTATGAGGATCTTCGGTGCTAGGCTCCCAGGAAGGGGTGTCGAGGGGGGTCGCAGAAGAGAGGCAGGAAAGATCGAGAAGGCAGCCACATGGACGATCTGCACAGTGATTCGTTGGTGGAAAGCTTGTTAAAGTATTGTTCCGTTTTGAAGTGAGTTGAACTTCGTTCTTGAGAGGTATCTCACTTTAAACGGGAGGATGGCGTCTGTTCCAGGGTCATTAAGGACGCGAAGTATTGCTTCGATGGTGGAGGCGTGTGCGGCGGTACAGGCGAACTGGGCGAGTTCTTGGGCAGGCATGTCGGTGTTAAACTGATTCGTGGTGTAGAACCAGATACCAGGCATAGATAGGCATTGAATCTCGTTAGCAGAGGCAGGCGTGGTTGCTGATTGGTCCGTTGCAGTGGAGGTGTTGGAAGGTGGTGGTGGCGGCCTCTCATTGGTGGGAGTTGGCTGTGTCTCGACGGGCAGTGAGGCCCCTGATTGGTTCGTTGTAGTGGTGGTGGCGTGAGGCGGCGGTGGTCTCTCATTGGTGGATTCTGAGTGGAGCAAGTGGCTTCTTCAAGTAACATATCTTGCATGTCATCTGGTGCAGCGAAGGTGACGATTTTTGGAGTGATCTGCAGAATATCACTTGGAGGACAATCTGGGAGGGTGAAGGATGGCGTGTTGTTCATTGAATTAAAATCGATACTTACCGTTGACACTGTATACCTGGAGTATGCCTGGAGAGGGTTTCGGGGGTCAACGCCCTCGTGCTCGGTCTGAGACCAGGCCTCGTGGTGAATCGGGGTCTGATCAACCAGGCTGTTACTGCTGGCCGCACGCAAACTGATGTACGAACCACAGCCCGGCTGGTCAGGGACTGACTTTAGGTGTCTGTCCAATGCCTTCTTGAAGACAGCCAGGGATCTATTGGTAATCCGGACACTTATTGTGTTGTCTCAGTGTACTCGTGGCCCCCTGCTTTTCATTGTGGAAATGTTGGCTAGAAATTACTGCTCATTTCCCCCAGGCTAACACAGCTCTCTCGAGAATCTAGATACGTCATCGAAGTTCATTTCTAACTACTACACATGTTTGATCGCTACATGAGCCAAGAAAACTCCCCTGTACTGTACCTCAGTACATGCTAAAGGAATGGTACAGAGTGCGGCATAGGTTTCCAGTGCATTTAAAATCAGAATTGAAGCTTGAAAGCCAACTAGAAGAGGCATTCACATGTTATCGCATGGAAACTAATATCCAAATTTCTTAAATAAAAAAAATGGCAAATTATCACCTACACAACCTACAGCCTAAAATCTGTTCGAGTCTTCCACTATGTAAGACACCAGACATTGTCTACTTATCTCGGAGACCAGTGTCTAAAAATATCCGAGCACTTTCAGTTTGAAGTCGATCCCATTCCTTGAATCGAATTTAATCGCCTCCTACTTCTCATGCGCTGCATGTTTCCTATGGGTTTAGCACTTTCCCCTGATAATTATGATAATTAAAGTTATGGGCGTTAAAGGTTTGAAAACAATTGTGTATGGCATTCACAAATTATCAGTATTTCAGTTTCCCTTATTTCTTAAAATTAGCAAATTTGTAGCTACGCGTAGAAAGTGGTCAGTCCAGGACTCTCCATCACACGATCCATTCTTCACTTATTGCACACAATCATGTTTAATAAAATAAGGAAAATCAATGCAAAGCTTTCCTTGAGGAAAACATCGGTGCTAAAAGTTTCAAGCAGACCAGATGATGCGTTCTTCAGTTATTGTACAGTATCCAACAATTCCAAGCTTATTACCTCTCATCATATTGGCAAATTTACACCAAGAAAGCCTAAAATCAAAAGGTATCCTTTTGATTAGGATGTATATATATAAATAAGTCATTAAAGATTGAAGTCGTACACAAAAGAAGTACCCAAGTTATTTTTAGAAATAAAATTAGAAGATTGTAACCTGCAAATACTCCCAACTTTTTAAAGCTGATCATAATAGACTTTCTCAAGTTTTCACATAGAAACCAAGTAAGAGAATGATCTATTTAAAACTTGAGCAAATACCACCTGAACATGACAATACTGTATGAACCTTTTCCAGGTTACAATACATCAGCATTGAAGATGTGAGGTTGATCAGGTGAGGTTGATCAGGTGAGTTGATCAGGTGATGTTGATCAGGTGATGTTGATCAGGTGAGGTTGATCAGGTGAGGTTAATCAGGTGAGTTGATCAGGTGAGGTTGATCAGGTGAGGTTGATCAGGTGATGTGTTCTCAAGTTAGGAATTAAAACTTTGGAGGAAGAGAAAATTCCAGCAACTACTTAACTGGAAGTTTAACTTATTTGTGGATTTTGACGTGGATCGAATTTCGGGTTGTGTATTGTGGACTCAGCCTTGTGGACTCAGCCTTGTGGACTCTCCAGCCTACTTGACATTCTCACTTTTTGTGGATTTTGCGTGGACACTTGTGAGTTGTGGACTCAGCCTTGTGGACTCAGCCTTGTGGACTCTCATCCTCATCCATGTTAGGACTGAGTTATAGGTTCTAATATGGAATACTTTTATGTACGACTTGTGCTCCTTCGTAATATTTTTTTTTGGTATGACCACTGTTTTTTTTTTATAATAGGCGCTTTTATATAGTGCTTTTATGAGGTATACTTCTTTGAGAGACCAATATTTGTTTGATGTTTTTGTTAAATATAAATGCTTTTAAGATCAATATTTTTGTTAAAGATCAATACTGTAGTTTGATATTACATGAGAAATATAGCCTTGTTATACAAGGCTATATTACCCTAGTTTAACCCATTTTCATGAATAAGATATGCAGGAGCAATCTTGAGTATGCAGCTTGCAACTTGCAAGTGTTCAGAGGCTGACCATCAGTGGTACTGGTCTTGAGTACCAGGTGTGTGCGGGAAGACTATACGAATGAGACCTGCTGACACTGAAGGAACATGGTGAGATACGATCGCGACATACAAAATACTCCGGGACATTTGATAGGTGGAGAGACAGATATGACGTGGGAACGACCTGGATGACGACATTTTTGAAGCTGAACTTCCAAATGAACCAGACATTGCATAGCTCTTGTTCCGTATGGTAGTAAAAGATGGAACAAGTTAGGAAGCAATGTTGTGATGTAGCTCCAAATAATAATAATATCTTTATTTTTCTACAAGTACATGTACAAGGTATACAGTCCTAGCTGACATCAATGACATACTCTTGTTATGCTGAGCATTTCGGGAAAATTAGGTCAGTTTTGTCCCAGGATGCGACCCACACCAGTCGACTAACACCCAGGTACCCAATTTACTGATGGGGAACATAAACAACCGATGTAGTGAAACACGCCCAATGTTTCAACCCGGACCCTCGCCGTGTGAAGCGAGAGCTTTAGCCCCCAGGCCACGGGGCACCAAGGTAAAACATGCGAGTCTTTCTCTTCAAGCTCTTATATCGTTGGACTAATATTCTCAATTTGCATATTTTGCCGCATTTGATGATTTTCATCTTCATATTTGCGGCACTTCTGGTTAAAGGCGCAGTATTAATAAGGGGCACTTTGTCGAATTAACCGATTAGGTAAATTTACAAACATTTAAATTGTTGGAGAATTTTTCAAATTCGAATCTGACTGCGAGAGTCAATCCAACATTGACAATAGTAAATATAAACAGTTAATATGGAAAAAAATTCATTTAAATAAACGTGTACAAATTTTAGCTTAATAATTTGCCAAGTTTTTAGTATTAAAATTAAGTATAAAGAGTCAGCCATACACAAGATCAACCACCTCACCCTGTCTGTCTGTGTCTGTCTGTCTGGATGTTGTGTGACGCTGTTAACAATGATTGTGTCCCAGGAACACACCAACAACCACCATACTTATCACTTGGAGATAAATTATAGTTGTAAGTATTGCTGTATCTGCCTGCTTAGCTCAGAGGTAGAGCACTGGTCTCGTAAACCAGGGGCCGTGAGTTCAAACCTCACAGGGGGCACAAGTCTTTACAGGCCCCGGTGGTCTGGTGGATAAAACTCTCGTTTCACACACAGAGGGCCAGGGTTCGATTCCCGGCGGGGTGGAAACATTTCGACGTGTTTCCTTACACCTGTTGTCATGTTCACCTATCAGCAAATAGGTACCTGGGTGTTAGTCGACTGGTGTGGGTCGCATCCTGGGGGACAAGGTTGAGGACCCCAATGGAAATAAGAAAGATAGTCCTTGATGACGCACTGACTTTCTTGGGTTATCCTGGGTGGCTAACCCTCCGGGGTTAAAAATCCGAAGAAAATCTTATCTCTCTCTTTCTCTCTCGCGCGCATACACCGCCAAATGCAAAGTCATGAAGATCGGGAAAGAGCAAAGAAGACCGCAGACAGAGTATAGGCTAGGTGGCCAAAGACTGCAAACTTCACTCAAGGAAAAGGATCTTGGGGTGAGTATAATACCGAGCACATCTCCTGAAGCACACATCAACAAGATAACTGCTGCAGCATATGGGCGCCTGGCAAACCTGAAAATAGCGTTCCGATACCTCAGTAAGGAATCGTTCGACTGTACACTGTGTACGTCAGGCCATTACTGGAGTATGCAGCACCAGTTTGGAACCCACACCTGGTCAAGCACGTCAAGAAATTAGAGAAAGTGCAAAGGCTAGTTCCAGAGCTAAGGGGAATGTCCTATGAAGAAAGGTTAAGGGAAAATCGGCCTGACAACACTGGAGGACAGGAGGGTTAGGGGAGATATGATAACGACATACAAAATACTGCGAGGAATATATAAGGAGGACAGACAGGATGTTCCAGAGAGGGGACACAGAAACAAGGGGTCACAATTAGAAGTTGAAGACTCAGGCGAGTCAGAGATGTTGGGAAGTATTTCTTTAGTCATAGAGTTGTCAGGAAGTGGAATAGTCTGGCAAGCGACGTAGTGGAGGCAGGAACCATACATGGTTTAAGACGAGGTATAATAAAGCTCATGGAGCAGGAAGAGAGAGAACCTAGTAGCGATCAGTGAAGAGGCGGGGCCAGGAGCTATGTCTTGACCCCTGCAACCACAAATTAGTGAGTACACACACCATAGGAGTTGTTTCACCGTCCTCAAGCACATATAGGTGATAAGATACATAAATAACCTTTTCATCCTTCAAGATGAAGGTGAAGATGCTGGTGAAGGCTCTTAATCTAAGAATTAGAGCTTCCTTTTCCCTTCCTTGGATCAAGTCTGATCACTCCACATTTCTCAAGCTCAGGTTTACCGGTTCCTCATGAAAATTATCTACCCACCTCCTATCTAAATTAATCTTGATCTGGTAGAGCTTAACCTTTAACATCAGTCTCACTATTACCAGCTGAGCAAATCTCGACCACCAGCAGCCTGTATCAGCAATCATAAGATGTTTCAAGATTTAGCCGTACTCTGGTAGGAAGCACTTCTCCCGGAGCTAAGCTAACACTTTCTTACAAGTGTTGAGTTAGTAAAGACAACCCCCAGGGTAACACTGAGTTGTGAAAGTAAGATGCTTACTTGTTGTGTAATAGTCTTGTCTTGTGTGTAGTGGTAGCAGTAGTGTACATGTGTGAATAAACACAGTAACACCAGTGTACTCGCCTAGTTGTGGTTGCAGGGGTCAATTCACAGCTCCTGGTCCTGTGTTGTGTGTGTGTGTGTGTATGACCCAACAATTAATATTTGCACCAATAACTCATCACAGTTGTGACCGGGTGTAGACTAGTGAATTGCTCATTACTTTATAATTTGTTCATGATTGTAACCATGTATAAACGTAAGTAAGTAAATTTGCTTACATGATTCATTACCTTTGTACCTTGTTCAGCTATCAAAACTTTGGGACCCAGTCTCTGGACCCATTATGTACCTCTGTAATCTGTAAATACCTTTGTAACTTGGCATGATTGTGACCAGATCTACCCGAGTTCATTACCTTTGTAACTTGTTCAGCTATCTCAACTTTGAGGCCCAGTCCCTGGACCCATTATGTACCTCTGTAATCTTTTGACTACCACCCACAGGATGGGTATGGGGTGACTACCACCCACAGGATGGGTATGGGGTGACTACCGCCCACAGGATGGGTATGGGGTGACTACCGCCCACAGGATGGGTATGGGGTGACTACCACCCACAGGATGGGTATGGGCTGCATAATAAAGATATTGAACTAACGAAACTAACCACCACCACTGTTCTTGACGCTCCTACACAAAACTAGATATATTCGACCCCAAAAATATATTTTTTCTACAATGCACCAGTCTCGGTTTTGAAACATTATTAAGGAACAATATCACGACATAAAGTGAAGTAATAGAGAGATAAGTAAAATACTTGTTTAGAAAGTTGATCAGTAAACAGTACTTTGACGTTTATCTGTCGTCAAAAAATATTTGCATACACAGAGAAATAGAGAATTGTATGTAAGTACGATATAATCTTGGTTTTAACATTGCAATAAATTTTAAAATTAATATCTGCCAGAGTAAAATGTATATTTACGCCTGAAATTTAGCATAAAACCACTTAAACGTCGTATATACACATTTCTTTGTCTCAGTAAATTAGACACATATGCAACACTTGGGTATCTTTATTGAGGAAACGTTTCGCCACACAGTGGCTTCATCAGTCCATACAAAGGAGAATCGTGAAGAACAGGAGGAGTGTGAGGTTGTCAGGCCCTCAATCATGATTCGATGTTGTCAGTCCATCAATCTTGAATAGAATAACAGCATATGAGCAGAGGAAGCTTATATACTGTAGACAGGAGAGGTACAGCAGTTGTAGGAGGTGTCACATTTGTTCAATGTGGAAGTAGGTCGTGCCCAAGGAATAGGCAAGCGAAGAAATCCCTGTATTCTCAATAAAGATACCCAAGTGTTGCATATGTGTCTAATTTACCAACTCGTCGGTTCTCTGAACCATTCATTCACATCCTGTCTGACACTGCAACATCTTGGTATCTTAATACAGGGATTTCTTCGCTTGCCTATTCCTTGGGCACGACCTACTTCCACATTGAACAAATGTGACACCTCCTACAGCTGCTGCACCTCTCCTGTCTACAGTATAAGCTTCCTCTGCTCATATGCTGTTATTCTATTCAAGATTGATGGACTGACAACATCGACTCAAGATTGAGGGACTGACAACCTCACACTCCTCCTGTTCTTCACGATTCTTCTTTGTATGGACTGATGAAGCCACTGTGTGGCGAAACGTTTCCTCAATAAAGATAACCAAGTGTTGCATATGTGTCAAATTTACCAACTCGTCGGTTCTCTGAACCATTCATTCACATTCTTTGTCTCAGTTCATATTGGAGCGCAGATACATACTTTCATTCTCCTGGAGAGGCTCGGGACGGGGGGTGCATTGTGATGGAATAATGAATTTGAGATACCCTCCCCTTGCATGGATCACAAGACATATTGAAGAAACGCTACAGTAGGCTTAGTAGCCCACGTTGGGCAGGTCTAACTCACACCCAACCATAGCCATTTGCATACCCGTCCAACCTTAAAGTTACCCAAAGTTTTCTTCCAGTGATTCTGCTAGTGAGTTTCTTCCACTAACTTACTACAACTCCATGGCCAAATCAGTACTTCCCTATATCCTTCCTAAATCTAAATTTACTTAATTTGAATCTATTGCTGCGAATCATATCTTGGTCAGATTCTTTCAACACGTTATTTATATATCCTTATCCTGTTTTCCATGTGTACACTTCAGTCACATCCTCCCTAATTCTACATCTTTCCAGAGAGTCCAACTTCAGAAGAACGATTAAGTTGATCTCACGTGTCGTCAATCTTTCCTACGAAGATATGCTGAAGGCACTGAAGTTGCACTCTGGAAAGATGTTGAATTAGGGAGGATGTGACTGAAGTGTACACATGGAAAACAGGAATAAGGGATATATAAATAACGTGCTGAAAGAATCTGATTCTTGATATGAAGCCAAGAATCCTGTTAGCTTTATTGTAAACACTTGCGCTCTTTACCTCCTAATTGTTGGATTCTATAACCCCTGCGGATTATTATTATTGTGAAAATAATAATGTAATGGACATCAAGTGAGGACACGTTAGTCTAATCTATTCAAGTAATGTCGCCGTCCACAGAATTTGAACCTGGGTTCCAATAGTATTTAAAAAAAAGTGCTAAACCCGTATGGGTTACACAGATTCACTTTCTACCAACATTTCATAATCCACGAGTCAATGTAATAAGTTTGAGAATCTTGTCATCGTTGCTTCACGCTGACCAAAACTAATGTTAGTAGAGTATAATAAATGATAATTGCAGGACCGGAGTCGGCAGTGTTGGAGGTTCCGGACCTGAATGACACCACTGAGTGTACTTACCTAATTGTGGGTGCAGGGGTCGAGTCTCATCTCCTGGCCCCTCTGTTGGCTGTTACTGGTTTCACACCTGGCTGCGTGAGCTCTATCATACCTGTTCTGCCTCTTATTACTTCGCTCTCTAGGTCGTTCCACTTCCTGGCCACTCTAAGGCAAAAGAAGTATTTCCTAACATCCCTATGGCTCGTCTATGCCTCTAACTTCCAATTGTGACCTCGTGGACCCGAGACCCGCGTCACACACACTCCCTCTCCACCCTCAATTCCTCTCATTATTTTGAACGTCGCAATTATATCACTTCTGGTCCTTAGGTCCTCTAGTGTCGTCAGCTTCAGCTTCTATAGCCTCTCCTCAGTTCATACCTCTTAGCTCTGGGACTAGTTTTGTTGCAAACCTTTGCACTTTTTTCAACTTTACGTGCGATACCACAGACACGGGTACCACACTGGCGCTGCATACCCAAGATGGGCCTAACTTGCCGTGTACGAGTATAAGGTCGTGAATGCCTCTGTGTTGATGTTCCTGAAAACTTCCCGTAAATTTGCCAGTCCTGTTCGGATTTTTAATATATACCTGGAAAGTACTTGACAGCCTTGTCCTAAATCTGCACATTGCCATAACATACTGGGGTGAAAAAGCAGAAATGCAGTGGGCACAATAAGGGAACACTATATCAACATCGTGGCCCCAGACCATTCAACATATTACCAGAAGATAGAAACACTACTGGAACAAGTGTAGAAGTCTTCCAGGGGAAACTGGATGAGTATCATCACCAGGTGTCAGATCAACCAGGCTGTGATGGATATGTAGGTCAGCGGGCCACCAGCAGCAACAGCCTTGTTGACCAATCAAGCACCAGACAACCCTGGCTCATGGCCGGACTCCGGGAGTAGAAAACTCTCGGAACTCATTAAAGGCAACGGTAAAGGAGGGTTAGGCACCCAGGATAACCCAAGAAAGTCAGTGCGTCATCGGGGGGACTTCCAGTGGGGTCCCTTACTCTTGTCATCACGGTGACCCCCGGAATCGACTACAGGTAGGTACAGTAAGTGGCACTAGGACACCTATAGTAGAAGTTTGATTATAATAATAATATAGAAGTTTTTTCTGTGTGGATTCCGTGTAATAAAAGTTAAGATAAGAGTTATTCGAATTTTTAACCTCTGAAGGTTATCTACCCAGGATAACCCAAGAAAGTCGGTGCGTCATCAAGGACTGTCTGTCCGTGTATAAGGTACTCAGTGTATATACAGAGATATACACGTCTTGGAGTACACACCCTCTAAGCAACTCGGTAACGAAATTCACGGTTTTAAAATCAATCCAGTCCTTGCAAACTGAGTACAATGTTATGTTAGGTTTTATCACTGGAAAGCGCTAAACCCGTTGGGGGGGTCATACAACACCCAGGCAACGGGAGGTAATCAGGTTTAATATTAGAGGGAGGAGGCAACTCCTGCTCCTTGGATCAAGAGCCCTTCAGCAGTGTATGAATATTCGTGTTCTCGCATCGACGTACGTTTTATAACGCGTTTACGTCCACTTCTGAACGATTTAAGAAACAGGTAGAACTAAATAAGTAATTTCTAGTGTAATATGTGTAGTGGTGGATGATGGTGGTTGGTGGATGATGGTGGTAGGTGGATGATGGTGGTTGGTGGATGATGGTGGTAGGTGGATGATGGTGGTAGGTGGATGATGGTGGTAGGTGGATGATGGTGGTAGGTGGCTGGACAGGTGTAAGAGGATAGTTAAAAAGACTGACCGTCAAGAATGGTGTCCAGGGCGCCATGATGGTCGCTTACACCCACACTGCTGCAGCCTCACACACTCACTTCACATATATACCGCACTTTCACTGCGGCGGCCGCGGGAGGAGCAGGTACTGCGAGCCCTCTGGTGGTACAGCACAAGGTGCATGTTGGAACAGTACAGGTGTGTGGAGGGGCAGGGAGTGAAGGAGGCAGGTAGGCAAATGGGTAGGCAAGCTGGTAAATAGGCAGGCAAGCTGAATAGGCGGGCGGATAAGGCTGCAGACAGATAGGCAGGCAGTCGAATAGGGCTGCGGACGGAAGAGCGATTAGAAGCAAGCAGGCAGGTTGAAGGTCCTTGATTTGTATTCCCTGGATTGCAGGCGAGAGAGATGCATGATAATATACACTTGGAATGTCTGGAGGGATTGGTACCAAACCTACACACGAAAATCACTCCGTATGAAAGCAAAAGACTCGGCAGGAGATGCAACATTCCCCTGATGAAAAGCAGGCGTGCCACGAGTACATTGAGAGACAACACAATAAGTGTCCGGGGCCAAGACTGTTCAACTGCCTCCCAGCATACATAAGGGAATTACCAATAGACCCCTGGCTGTTTTCAAGAAGGCACTGGACAGGCACCTAAAGTCAGTACCTGACCAACCGAGCTGTGGTTCGTACGTCAGTTTGCGTGCGGCCAGCAGTAACAGCCTGGTTGATCAGACCCTGATCCACCATGAGGCCTGGTCTCAGACCGAGCCACGGGGGCGTTGACCCCCGAAACCCTCTCCAGGTAATCGAGTGTGTGGACAAACAGACAGACAAGCAATCAGGCGAGCAGACAGGCAGCCTGTCTGATAGGTGAGCAAGATGGCGGGCGGATAGACAAGTAGGCAAGCAGGCGGACGAACGAACGAACAAATGGATAGTGAACCAGGCAGACACAGTCGGGCAAGCGGACAGATAGGGAAGCAGCCCGGCGAGCGGATAGGCAGCCTGTCTGACAGGTGAGCAAGCGGCGGCCAAGCTGGTACACGTATGGGCACAGGCAGGCAGGAGGGTGGGCAAGCGGGTAATTCCTTTAAATTTTAATAAGACGAAATCGCTAAACCCTATGGGAAAAAGGGAGGCATTCAGATTCGCTCCAAGGAAGGGAGGAAAAGTTCAATTCCTTGAAACAAGAGCCCCTCTCACCAGCATGAAGGCACATCCACTGAGGGGAGGCAGGTGGGCAGAGTATTCAGAATTCTGGGTTCTCAGTTTAAGTTTAATATCTTTATTATGCACTCCATACCCATCCTGTGGGCAGTAGTTAAGAGATTACAGATGTACCTGAACCCATTATTATGAGCGCTTTGTGTACTGAATACTCATGTTTGTGTGTAAATCGTTCAAGGTTTTATTTGCGTGTTATCCTGCAAGTTCTGAGAATTCTGTTCATGTTGCAGTCAGTAGGTACTTAGGTGCAAACCAACTGTTGTGGGTGGCATCCGGGGAGTGGGGGGGTAGCACATCCAACATGGGGAATAACATCTTTTAGAATAACATCTTTTAGCCTGTATACCGATTTTCTTCTTCTTCGGGGATGAGTGTTTCCGATAATTCCCGATGCTACTTTAAAAGTTACTATCACACGTATCGCTGTTTAGTGTTATAATTCTTCGTTACTCACGAAATTGTAATGACACGATTGCAAACAAACCATACCACGGGCGGGGTTAGAACCCGCGATCTGAGAGTCATAACTCCAGACCGACGCGTTAGCCACTGGGCCAGCTGGCTACAATAAGATTCATCCAACTAGGTATATTTATACACTATAGGAAGGTTAGCATAGGCACCACTGTGACCACAAATGCAAGTTTTTACAGTTCTCATATGGTGTATAAATATACCTAGTTGGATGAATCTTATTGTAGCTAGGAGTTTTATGACTCTGATCGCGGGTTCTAACCCCGCCGGTGGTATGGTATAATTCTTTCTTATTCGCTGTTCACCGTCGACAAGTGTAACTCTCATTGATGCTGATTGGATGAATTTTTTTTTATTTTTCTCGGAGTGTTTATTGTAACTCAAGTGGAAAGGCAAAACTCCAATGGAAATATGTCACTGACTTGTTAGGGGTTATCCTAGGTAATTCACACTATGTATGATGATTGTACTTATGTGTATCTGTGCCTAAGTAAACTTACTCTGCCTATCCGTGGTGTACTAGGCTGATACCGTGGTTAACTGTGGTGTGCATACACCCAGAGGTGTATGTCTGTATATATACGATAAGGGTTTATTCTAATCCCTGTTTGTGGTATTAAAGTATTTTAGACTTGTGATGAACAAGTTACATGCATAATTAATGACCCCTTTCACCCTCGTGCAGTCTTTAGGCTTTAAGTCCAATTTCCCAACAGTCGGGTGACCAGCTTGTTACTCCAGTTACTGCTGAATTACCCCTACGGACTTAATATTTTGTTTGTGTGTGTGTGTGCAGATAAAATAACCTGGGACTGGTTGTAAACAGGGTGGGTTTAGACCCGGCTGTCCGCCAGGTCATCCTGGGGCATAAGTTTCTCTTTGAGTAACGGGAGAACTTTAACTACCGCTTTTATTTTTTTTTTTTACTTTGTGCCGCCTGAGTGGCTAGTTTATTATGCAGGTGTGTTCATCTTGTGAGTGGTAGCGCCAGAGTACACGTTCATTATGCAGGTGTGTTCATCTTGTGAGTGGTAGCGCCAGAGTACACGTTAATTATGCAGGTGTGTTCATCTTGTGAGTGGTAGCGCCAGAGTACACGTTTATTATGCAGGTGTGTTCATCTTGTGAGTGGTAGCGCCAGAGTACACGTTTATTATGCAGGTGTGTTCATCTTGTGAGTGGTAGCGCCAGAGTACACGTTTATTATGCAGGTGTGTTCATCTTGTGAGTGGTAGCGCCAGCGTACACGTTTATTATGCAGGTGTGTTCATCTTGTGAGTGGTAGCGCCAGAGTACACGTTTATTATGCAGGTGTGTTCATCTTGTGAGTGGTAGCGCCAGAGTACACGTTTATTATGCAGGTGTGTTCATCTTGTGAGTGGTAGCGCCAGAGTACACGTTTATTATGCAGGTGTGTTCATCTTGTGAGTGGTAGCGCCAGAGTACACGTTTATTATGCAGGTGTGTTCATCTTGAGTGGTAGCGCCAGAGTACAGTTTATTATGCAGGTGTGTTCATCTTGTGAGTGGTAGCGCCAGAGTACACGTTTATTATGCAGGTGTGTTCATCTTGTGAGTGGTATCGCCAGAGTACACGTTTATTATGCAGGTGTGTTCATCTTGTGAGTGGTAGCGCCAGAGTACACGTTCATTATGCAGGTGTGTTCATCTTGTGAGTGGTAGCGCCAGAGTACACGTTTATTATGCAGGTGTGTTCATCTTGTGAGTGGTAGCGCCAGAGTACACGTTTATTATGCAGGTGTGTTCATCTTGTGAGTGGTAGCGCCAGAGTACACGTTTATTATGCAGGTGTGTTCATCTTGTGAGTGGTAGCGCCAGAGTACACGTTTATTATGCAGGTGTGTTCATCTTGTG
Organism: Cherax destructor; assembly: GCA_009830355.1. Taxonomy (NCBI): domain Eukaryota; kingdom Metazoa; phylum Arthropoda; class Malacostraca; order Decapoda; family Parastacidae; genus Cherax; species Cherax destructor. The sequence goes on along the minus strand of WNWK01000374.1, from coordinate 203,000 downwards.
AGTGGTAGCGCCAGAGTAACGTTTATTATGCAGGTGTGTTCATCTTGTGAGTGGTAGCGCCAGCGTACACGTTTATTATGCAGGTGTGTTCATCTTGTGAGTGGTAGCGCCAGAGTACACGTTTATTATGCAGGTGTGTTCATCTTGTGAGTGGTAGCGCCAGAGTACACGTTTATTATGCAGGTGTGTTCATCTTGTGAGTGGTAGCGCCAGAGTACACGTTTATTATGCAGGTGTGTTCATCTTGTGAGTGGTAGCGCCAGAGTACACGTTTATTATGCAGGTGTGTTCATCTTGAGTGGTAGCGCCAGAGTACACGTTTATTATGCAGGTGTGTTCATCTTGTGAGTGGTAGCGCCAGAGTACACGTTTATTATGCAGGTGTGTTCATCTTGTGAGTGGTATCGCCAGAGTACACGTTTATTATGCAGGTGTGTTCATCTTGTGAGTGGTAGCGCCAGAGTACACGTTCATTATGCAGGTGTGTTCATCTTGTGAGTGGTAGCGCCAGAGTACACGTTCATTATGCAGGTGTGTTCATCTTGTGAGTGGTAGCGCCAGAGTACACGTTCATTATGCAGGTGTGTTCATCTTGTGAGTGGTAGCGCCAGAGTACACGTTTATTATGCAGGTGTGTTCATCTTGTGAGTGGTAGCGCCAGAGTACACGTTTATTATGCAGGTGTGTTCATCTTGTGAGTGGTATCGCCAGAGTACACGTTTATTATGCAGGTGTGTTCATCTTGTGAGTGGTAGCGCCAGAGTACACGTTTATTATGCAGGTGTGTTCATCTTGTGAGTGGTAGCGCCAGAGTACACGTTTATTATGCAGGTGTGTTCATCTTGTGAGTGGTATCGCCAGAGTACACGTTTATTATGCAGGTGTGTTCATCTTGTGAGTGGTAGCGCCAGAGTACACGTTTATTATGCAGGTGTGTTCATCTTGTGAGTGGTAGCGCCAGAGTACACGTTTATTATGCAGGTGTGTTCATCTTGTGAGTGGTAGCGCCAGAGTACACGTTTATTATGCAGGTGTGTTCATCTTGTGAGTGGTAGCGCCAGAGTACACGTTTATTATGCAGGTGTGTTCATCTTGTGAGTGGTAGCGCCAGAGTACACGTTCATAGGAAGTCACTGTGGGTCAGATCCCACTGAGAATTACATCTTTCGAGATGTTAGTCATTTCGTACATTACACTTTATTCATATAGCTAATGTACACACAGCATTATACAGATACAATATAAAAAAAAAAAGTATCGTTAGTGCCTCCCCCCTAGGATGGTGCCTTGATGCAGGTGAAGGGCTCTTGATCCAAGGAACTGGATATACCCTCCACTTGGATCGAACTAGACTGGCTCTCATTTTCAAATAGCTAAATGACCCCCCTTCTAAGGAGGGGGGTACCTTGACGCTGTTGAAGGGCTTTTGATCCAAAAGGAGCGCTATTTTCCCATTCCTCGTATCAAACCAGTTTACCTTCCACGCGCGGTATGACTTAGGAAAAGGACAATTTCTCTCTAAATATTAGTTTAATTGGAAGAATTCTCTTAAAACCAACGTCATTAATACGGTTAATACGATGCAACACTAATTACAAGCTGCTGTTATTTAGCCTCTGACTTCTAATGGAACCAGACAATTGAACAAGTCCTCACAGGATTAAAACCTGTCACAATATTTTACTGACAAGCAAAATACCAGCACATGCGTCATCATTGGTGGGATCTTAAGAAATAAATCATTTTGCCCTTGTTCCTTCAAGGGGGATGTTAGGGGTTACCTTGATGCTGGTCGACTCCTCCTACCCGTGTATACTTCTAAGTACTCATATAACATTGGAACTGGTCTGCCCGACATACACCACATCATTGTAACTTTCTTTTGTGCTTAACAATATCTTCTTACATGTGAACATATTTTGTATACTGCAGAAAACAAATAAAGTGTATTGTGTAAGGAATGGGGCTGCCTTCCTCTCCCTTACAATGTATCATCCTGACTGCCTGCCGTCCTTTCCCCAGATGCTGGGTGACCCCTATGGGTTTGCCACTTCCTCGTGGATATAATTGAACCTGCCTTCCCCCCCAACTCTTCCTTGGACTGAAACTGAATGACTCCCGTTCTCCCCAGGTACTGCGTGGTTTAACACGCTCCCATGAAAGTACTCCTAATTATACATTATAGTTAAGTCACATAAACATTGCAAATGTAACATTAAATAAGAGGCACACTGGTCCAGTTACAATAAGATATTATTTAGTTTGAGGGTACAAAGGTGTTGCGGACACTATATTATGTAGATTTAACAACGTGACTTACATCCACAGTAATAAATTAAATCTAAGTAACGTTAACATTTTATTTGAAAAAATACAGGCTACACAGTCAGTGAATTCAGAGATCAACTTTTTCGTAATAAATGAAGTAAGTGGGCATCTTTTGTTATAATGGAGTGGCGAATAGTTGTGGCCAGACTTTAGCGCTTCTTTTTTATTATAATAATAATGATAATAATGTGGTCAGACTCTTGGGTTCACAACTGACAGGTCCCGGGGTCAAGCCCTTGAATACAATACATTTTTATTTCTTTGCAAAGGTTACAGTGTGTCATTTACATTTTATAAAATGTTGTTGATTACAAAGAAAGTCACTAACATGCCTGAGCATTGAAGGTAGCAGTAATAACAAAGCCGGCCTTAGGAGGTGTGGGGCCCAATTGGGAAAAAATTTGGAAAGCAATCAAACTGTGCGCTTAAAAAATGCATTCGAGTTAATAGACCAAGCAGATGTAAGTTACATTTAAATATAAAATTGCATACAGGTAAGCCTACAAGTAACAAAAATAAAAGTGGCACCCATCGCAGAACTGATAAAAAAACACAGCATACTGTTTTTAATGTCCGATGTCGGGTACAATCGCGACCCCATCGGCCAACTTCGCCACCGTTTTCGGGGAAATTCGTCAAAATAATATATCCAAAACCCCTCTCTTTTTTACTACGTGTTGCTGTGTGTACTTGACAAGCCGAGAGTAGATTACACTAGCGCTGGGCCCAATTGGGAACAATCAAATCAAAGGACCCCAATGGAAATAAGTCACTCTGACTTTTTTGGGTTATCCTAGGTTCTCTACACATATGCTGCTATGTATGATAATCTATGTAACTGTATTTGTGTATACCTGAATAAACTAACTTACTTAATCGGTCCAATCGGCTTAAGGCCGATTGGACCGATAATAATAACTAATAATAATCTTTATTTCTACAAGTACATGATACAACTTATAAGAAGTATTCCTAGACGCTGTGTGACCCCTAAGGGTTTATCGCTTTGTCCCCTCCCCAATTACAATAAATAAAAAAATGTAAAAAGTATGTGTAGTGTAGTATTTATTAATGCTAATTGAAAATGGATACGAACCATACTATTTGATTTTAATGAGTTATCCTAGGTAACATCTGCATTATTTATCACCATTACATACCTATAATTGAGTACATACGGAAATAATACATAATTTTAAAACCATTTGTAAAATAAATGTAAAACATTAATGTGAAACTTGTCAGTCGCAGGACGGCTCAGTGTGCAGCCGCCCTTCACTACAACAATAACAAGTAGCAGCTCCAGCCTCCCCTCGCCATCAAATTATATTTTTCGTTGTTATTTATAAAGGTAAGTCTTCCAATACACAGGCAATTACAGTACATGTAAGATTTTTACAGGACTAGCCAAAAGCCGTTTTTACTAATTTTGAATTATGTAAGATATGAAGACCTCTGACTTGTTTGGGTTATCCTAGGTTCTACACATATGCTGCTATGTATGATACCTGAATATACTTACTTACTAATCCTGACCCGTGGCCTGGTGGCAAAAGCTCTGGCTTCACACTGAGGTGTGCGGGTTGAAACATTGGGCGTGTTTCCTTTCACCGTTTGACTGTGTTCACCCATCAGTATAAAATGGGTACCTGGGTGTTAGTCAACTGGTGTGGGTCGCATCCTGGGACAAAATTGATTTAGTTTACCCGAAATGCTCTGCATAACAAGTGGCTTTCTATATAGTAGTATGTCATTGATGTCAGCTAGGACTGTATACTTTGTACATGTACTTGTAAAAATAAAGATATTATATTATTATTAAGAGTGTGAGTGTTGGATTTGCCTAGCATAGGCCCATAGGCCTATCGCAGTGTTCATTCTTATATTCATATGTTCTTAAATAATTATGAACAACTAATTCACAAACGAAGCAGGATTATATGCAATTCTTGCCACCATACGTAAGGTCAATATCGAGTTTGGTACTAATAACTGGATAAGATTTGCATTTGATTGGTTGAACGTTGCCATTTTCTAAACATATTTCATGTGAAAATAGTTATTTTTATAGATAGTATGAACACTGTAAATACATACAGTGGTACCCTGAGTTTCGTACTTTATTCGTTCCAGAAGGCTGTTCGAGTGCTGTTACCGAACGAATTTGTTCCCATAAGGAATAATGTAAATTAGATTAGTCCATTTCAAACCCCCAAAATTATACTTACAAAAGCAATTACAATAATACACTTACATAATTGTTCGAGTTGGGAGCAGTACGAAACTCGGGGTACCACTGTATTGTTGAGAGGAATATTATATGCCATTAAATTCATGCTACACCAATCAGTGGCTAGTATTGAAACTCTGCATTCCAGTAATGTACTCAGTTGAAAAACAGTTTAGAGCTGATTATTGTCTAGTGTTTTAATGTTAAGTTACAACTTAATTCAAAACTTATTGAATAAGATAGGTGTGGAATATATGTAGTTGCTTCAATACCAAGGAGTGATTCCTGCATCAAAAACTGCTCCAGAAAAATTGCAAGTATGTATTAGCTTAGAATACAGTCATACCCTACCCTGGTTCCAAGAGCCGTGACGTAACCTGGTTTTTGACGTAACTGGACATAATGCCTTAAAAATGCCTTAAAATGACGACAAACACCCTAAAACTAGCGTGAATAACTTACAAAAGAAGATAACTATATTGCTAAACCTTAAAGAACACTAAAAACACATTTTAGTCATATTTTTAAAGAATAATGAACACAGTTAAAAAACTATGATGTTGCTGAGTGATGTAAAATCGGACATAATGATGTTCAAAGTCAATGGTTTTAAATGTTGCAATGAGGAGGTTTGAGATGATAGAAATGTCATGTTTGAGAATAATGTGTTGTGTGAATATTATGCATGAAATTTGGAGTGTAGAAATGAGAAGATAGTTGGGTTACCAAAAGTTTAATTCAGGTTGCTAAGAAGGGGCTGCTGAGAAAATGGAGCAGAATAGGATGACCAAGAGGGTGAATAAATCTGGGAGTGGAAGGAAAGAAGGGTATGGGTCATTCCAGAAATGGTTGGAGAGAGGAATGTCAGAGGATTTAAGTGCTAGGGCCTTGAGCATCCAGCCTGCTTGTGTGAGTCTAGACATCTGGGTGAGTACAAATAGGAAGCGAGTCTGTCTGGCGCTCAGCAGACGGAGGATCAAGCCTCCACCACGTCTTGCGCTGAATGACCCACATAGGTTTAGCGCTTTTAATAATAAAAAAAAAAAAAAATAATTGTGTGAGTCTATTAGATGAAAGTGAATGGAGATGAGTGATTTTTTTTTTAATGGTTTGGCATGTCAGCAGAGTAACATTTATGAAGTGATCCAAGGAAACCAGTCAGCTAGACCTGAATGGAGATTCAAGGAGTCGTTTAAATTGCGATGTCCACTTGCTTCTGGCAAGACATCTATTGAATGAATGATAGTGAATGTGTTTCCCTTTTTGGGTTACCCTACCTCAGTGGGAGATGACCAGTGTGTTAAAAAGAAGACACAGGAATTCATTTTAAAAAAATTCTTTCTTTGGAGACCCATATTATACACAGTATTTCAGATAAACCCAAAGCTAACAGATATACAGTGGTACCTCGACTTACGATATTTTTTCATTCCAGAATGCTGTTCAAGTGCCATTACCAAACGAATTTATCCCCATAAGGAATGATGTAAAATAGACTAGTCCTTTTAGACCCCCAAAATTACACTTACAAAAGTATTTAAAAAAATAAACTTACATAAAAGGGTGTGTTTGGGGACCATCGTAAGTCGAGGTACCACTGTATTTACAAATGTAATCTTTCATATTTTATTCAATTTGCAGCAATTAAGAATATTTTAAAGAGAAAAGTAGCAGTTTTTTAATTTAGAATAGTCATTACACTGTATTACAGAAACATGATTATACATACTGAGACTACTGTTGTAAAAGATAATTTCAAAACAGTTCAGTAATAAAGTCCTCAGATATAAAAATTAAGATTACATGGACTTTGTAATCTAATAATTATGATCAGTACTTCAGAATGTAAATTTGACAGTACAGGTACCATATTATTTCTTATTTTCTGTTCATTACATTCTTGTTATAAAAAAAATGTTCATTATCATTACTTGCCTTGTAGTGGAAGGGTGCCATCTTGTTTGTTGATAATTATTTTATTCTTGGTATATATTCATTCAAGCAGCTTTTAAGAGATGGGATTTTCTCTTGCAGATACTGAACGGTACTTGCCACCTCAGCAGACATCATTGTCTGCCATTGGATACACCATAATTAGTTATACCATGACTAGCAAAAAATGATGTACTACCATTTCAGAGGATCAGGAAGGATGTGGCTTCCAAGATTTCTGTCACAAGTGTATTGTAGGGACGGAACACTTTTGACTTCACGAGACTGTCTTCCTGTTACATTACATAAAATTCTCACCCACAAAACCCGAATTCCCAAAATTTGTTTAACTTCACTAACCAGTACTACAAAATTAAGTACTATGCAGAATTTGCATTATTTCTGTAGATGTTTACAAAGAAAAGAATATGGTGTTAAAGTACTTTTTCGTTATCCATATTCAACAAGTGCTTTCGATGACTTGTCAATTTCTAATGCCAAAGTTCGGCAGTACTTAGATGTGCTCAAAAGCAAGTATATAAATGCAATGAATTATGTGGAAGAAGGAAACCTGAAGACAGTGAAATCATTGAAGCCAGTTATGCAGTTACTTGAGGAGGTGAGTAACAGTCATGCTTTCATTACTCATTCTTTTAATATGTGCATTTATAAATATTTATAAGCAATACGTATTTTTGTAGATTATGAAATTTTTAATGCATTTTCATAATTTTCTTAAAATACAGCATTACTGTACATGGGCACGGAAATGTAAAGATATTAACATTTATTTGCTGTATAATGTAATTAAAATGTGATTTAAGTAATAGAAACTCATTAGATAACATACTAAGTTGTTTATATAATGAGTTATGCTTTCTGTTTTTATGGATGCAATTTATTCATTTATTCAGAAACATTACTGTGGAAAAATTAAAGGCTGTTAAACACCCTTTTAACTTAATTTGTACACCTTGTAATCTGAACCCTTGCATAATTTATCTCTCTATATTTCTTTACCTCAAAGGCCATCTCCCATCTCCTTCCCAAAAAGACCCCCATCAATAGTTTTGCTGCTATTCTTAGTTTGACATACCCATTGGTTATTCACCTATTATAATAATTGACCTCTCTAAGATCTGAGGTGTGTATAATAGATTAAATTATTCATGCATGATTAGGTAATTATAACCATACTTGTTTTTCATATGGTTGGATATTAGAATTTTTCCAACTTTTGGGTACAGTGGTCAGATATTTTATCCCAGCAAGGGAAGATTATAAACAGACTGTCAAGTTGGATAACTTATTTTAACTGAACTTGGGACTTCCAAGATCCAAGAATTTATCTACAGCATATTATTTCATCTTGCATGTAAACAGTGTAGGTACATAATGACAAGGGATGATTTAAGTACCAAGGTTTTGCCTAAAAACAGGCTTAGTATCATTGAGGTTCCAATGTTGATCCCAGACCTTTCGCTGTAGTAGTTTAAGCATTTTCTGAAGTTTCATATGCTGGTTATGCTATCACTCGAGATGAAATTACCAGTTGCTAGTCATGAGGGAAACAAATGTATGGAATTTAGAATAAATAGAGTTCACAATTAAACACAATGGAAAAAAAGTGGAGGAAAATTATGAAGTCCCTTGATTTGTATTCCCTGGAATGCAGGCAAGAGAGATGCATGATAATATACACTTGGAAAATCCTAGAGGGATTAGTGCCAAACTTGCACACGAAAATCACTCCGTATGAAAGCAAAGACTCGGCAGGAGATGCAACATTCCCCCAATGAAAAGCAGGGGAGCCACGAGTACACTGAGAGACAACACAGTAAGTGTCAGGGGGCCCAAAACTGTTCAACTGCCTCCCAGCATACATAAGGGGGATTACCAATAGACCCCTGGCTGTCTTCAAGACAGCACTAGACAGGCACCTAAAGTCAGTACCTGACCAGCCGGGCTGTGGTTCGCACGTCAGTTTGCGTGAGGCCAGCAGTAAGAGCCTGGTTGATCAAACCCTGATCAACCATTAGGCCTGGTCTCAGACTGGGCCATGGGAGCCTTGACCCCCAAAACCCTCTCCAGGTATACTACCAGTACAATAGTGCTACAGTATGAATATCTACTAATAATGCTCTTTTTTGTCATGTCAGAGATCACAGTCATCCTATTGATTGGTCTTCTGCTAAAACTGTCTACCCTACGTCCAACTTTCATAGTCGCCGCCTGGTTGAATCCTCCCTTATACACAACTTTCCCTGTATGAATCTTAGCCCTGGCTTTGTCTCTGTTGATGCTTTCCTCTCTCATTACATTGTTAAATGCTCTAAACTTCAGAACACCCGTGACTTAACCTGATTCCTTACCCTTTCATCTCTTCCCCCTTCTCCTTTTTTCTCCTATGGGTTTTCCTTTCTTTCTTTTCTTTTGCCTTGTATTTGTCCTTCATCTTATTCGCCTTTCCTCCCTCTGTGTTCTCGTCCCACCCTTGCGGGCCGCTAGCCTCATTGCAGTGCTCCCTTTCTTGAATATGACTGTCTCCACTACTACTACTACCACTTCCACTACTTACTCCATTATTTCCCCACTCTCTTGTACCCTCCCCTGTCTGCCTGCCTATAAATACCCCTTCCTCCGTCTCTGTGTGTTAGTGTGACTTTGTAAATGGTCCAAGTCGGGCCGAAACGTCGTCGTAAGCTCCTCCCTTTTATAAGTAACCATCAACAGGAGAGTGTTTGCATTTTACCTCTCACTTAACTTATAACCCTAATTTTTGAAGGGGTGGACCGGTAAGCCAGTGGAAGGCCTTGGTCAGATGACTAAAAGCTCCAGCTGGGGGTATCACATGACTAAGACCCGCATCAAGAAACACGTGTTCTGATTCCTGATGAATCTCACCTAACCTCTCGCTTAACTACTTCTGTGATAACCAGTCAACTTGTCTACATAACTACAGTGTATTGTGAAAAGCCACTATGAATGAAAGATTTTACTTATAGAAGATATGAATATCTTTTCCAGGCAGAGAAAATACAGTTAGACATCAAAGAGCTGGAATCCCTGGCAGATGAATCCAAGGAGGATCAGGAGATGCTAGATATGACTGTTCAGGACAAAAACAAAGCCCAGACCAGATTGAAAAATTTGGAAAAGCAGGTAAACAAATTAAAAAAATGTACTTTAGTATTTGTTTCATAAGTGCAGAAGTTTTTTCTAGAGCTATTTCTCATTGATGTTTATCTGCCCTTTCTAGTTCTTCCTTTTTGTCACACCAATGTGTTTATAATCCTGTTATATAATACTGTGCTCTAATAGTTCACTTAATTTTTGCATTTATATTTTTTCATGCAATGTGTAATTTGCTTTGTCTGATATTTTTCCAGTTATTCAACACATTAGTTGCCGAGGAGAATATAGGTAGTAATGAAATGATTATTGAGGTGTCTGCTGGAGTTGGGGGTCAAGAGGCAATGCTGTTTTGTCAAGTAATATTTGATATGTATCAAGCATATGCTGACTTTATGGGCTGGGAGTTCCAGGTCACGGAATATGAGACAACTGACATTGGTAAGAGTTTTGGTTAAAATTAACATTTAGTGATTATTATTGAATCGTATATTTGTTCTCCTGAAGATGGCATTTGTCATTTATATATTTGGTTTTCTATTACTGGGCAGCAGACATTTAATCTATGTTTTGGTTCTGTGGGAAAATGTGTTTTTTAGTACTAATGTTGATAACTAAAATAAAAAAAAAAAGAGTTGAAGGTCACATACTAAGAAACTCAAACTTAATATTTGGAAACAAAGCTAAAAATGTTCATTTGAACATAAACAATACACAAACTGATAAACAGGATGAGGGTAAATTCTTGGAATTATACCTGAACAGCTAATTAAAATTCATCATGCATCCCGATTATTTCCAAAAAGTGGGCATTATCACAAAAATTCACTATGTTCCTCAAACATTTCTGCTCACTTTATACTACTCTAATCTCTCCATACCTCACCTATGGTATGTGTTTGGGAATCAACAGCAGCTAACCTTAAAAAATCAGCTCTCGGAATAATCACTCATTCAGGCTCCAGGGAACATGCACTCCCCTTATTCAAAAGTTTAAATTTACTTAACATAAAAGTTATTTACTTCTTTGTATGCTATGTCTACAGAACACTCGATAAAAACATTAACTTAGAGCTTAAACTCTATCTAGAAAGCTTCAGCAGAATACAGTGGACCCTCGGTTAACGAATACCCCGGAAATCGTACAATTATGTAAGTATAATATTGTAAGTGCATGTGGAAGTGTATTTTTGAGGGTCTGAAATAGACTAACCTACGTGACATTATTTCTTAAGTAAATTCGTTCGGTAATGGCACTTGAGCAGGCTTCTGGGATGAAGTTTTTTCGTTAACCGAGGGTCCACTGTACATGGACACAATACCAAGAACAAGCCTCTCTTTGATATTCCATGTGTATGACTCGACCTGTTCAAAAACTATGCCAATGAAAGGCTTCAAAACATGGAACTCGCTTCCTGAAAATGCCAAAAGTTCCCCATCTCCCAACATCTTTACATGTTAAAATGCAACTGTTATCTCTCACATTAATGTTATATGTATCAACTAACTGTTTGTGAATTCTCAAATTCAATGTAATTTATGTTAATGTTATTGTCCATTTCATTTACAACCTTTCTCAAGTTGTAATGATAAACAACGACTAATATTATATGCTAGATCTAGATTTACGTAAGTAGTATGTAAGCTATATGATTAGTTTGCCAGAATATATTGCATAATAAATGGCTTTCTTCTGAGCTTGCAAGTTTATCATAGTATTATATTTGTAATTTTTTTTAACACAACAGCCATCTCCCACAAAGGCAGGGTGACCCAAAGAAAAGAAGAAACAAAGTTTTTATTCTTTTTACTTTTAGTAATTTATACAGGAGAGGGGGTTACTAGCTCCTTGCTCCCGGCATTTTAGTTGCCTCTTACGATACACATGGCTTACAGAGGAAGGATTCTTTTCCACTTCCCCATGAGATTTATATTATAATTATATAAAAATAAAAAATGTATGAATTAGTTGAGATGTACAACTAACTACGTACTGTAACTACTTTATATGGCTCATAAGAAATAAAAATTTATTTTTTTGTGCAAGAGAATATGGGTGTGGGTGTGTACTCGCCTAGTTGTGGTTGCAAGGGTCGAGTCATAGCTCCTCGCCTCTTCACTTGTGTGGGTGTGTGTACTTACCTATTTGTGGTTGCAGGGGTTGAATCATAGCCCTGGCCCCACCTCTTCACTGATTGCTACTAGGTCCTCTCTCTTCCTGCTCCATGAGCTTTATCAAACTTCATCTTAAAACTATGTATGGTTCCTGCCTCCACTACGTCACTTTCTAGGCTATTCCACTTCCTGACAACTCTATGACTGAAGAAATACTTCCTAACATCCCTTTGACTCATAGGAGTCTTCAACTTCCAATTGTGACCCCTTGTTTCTCTGTGCCCTCTCTGGAACATCATGTCTCTGTCCACCTTATCTATTTCTTGCAGTATTTTATATGTCGTTATCATGTCTCCCCTAACCCTCCTGTCCTCTAGTGTCGTCAGGCCGATTTCCCTTAACCTTTCTTCGTAGGACAATTCCCTTAGCTCTGGGACTAGTCTTGTTGCAAACCTTTGCACTTTCTCTAATTTCTTGACGTGCTTGACCAGGTGTGGGTTCCAAACTGGTGTCTGCATATAGTGGACCTGTTTGTACCATGCCAAGTCTTCGAATGAATTCCTTAGGTCGAGGTAGCTTTAGTATTGCAAAATCTTGATTTTCTATTCTACTAGGGTCCTGTATTGGTGTACAGAGTGAATGATCTAGGAGGTATTGAATGCTATTCTAGTTTGAGATGCAAACCTGGGGTGTGTGTGTGGGTGTACTCACCTAATTGTGGTTGCAGGGGTCAGACTTAGCTCCTGGCCCCATATGTGTGTGTGTGTTTGTGGGTGGGGGGGGTGGAAGAAGCACAAGATACCATTGTTCAGAAATGTTCAAACATGGAAGTAAAGTTGAGAAACTGTTTTATGTAAGAATATACATTTTGCAGTTGTTTACCAATTTATATTCATTCAACAGGTGGCTTACGTCGTGGTGCAGCAAACATCAGTGGGGAATCAGTCTATCATTTACTAAAATATGAAGGGGGTATTCACCGTGTCCAAAGAGTTCCGAAGACTGAGAAGGCTGGTCGCATTCACACTTCCACTGTCTCAGTTGCTGTCATGGTTCAGCCATCGGAAGTAAGCTTAGTTCATTGCCTAGTAAAAACCACATTTGCTTTCACTTGCAAAATAATTTGCTATAAATTCTTTTTTTGCAAACCCATTTCATAGATAGTTTTATTATACTAAGAGGAAACATATGCTTTCCAGTTTTGTTATCATTTATACATGAACAGTAGGGCCCCACTTATATGGCAGGTTAGGTTCCAGGCTACTGCCGGAAAGTGAACATCTCCGGAAAGCAGAACACCATGTTTTTACTTATAAATGCATATAAATGCCAGATAACATGCTTACAATAACATATATTAAGCTAGCAATAGAACTAGGCATTAAAAACAATAAAAGGTAAAATACACACACAGTACACTCATTACTTACCTTAAAATATTTGAAGTCTTAATGTAGGGTAAGAGATGAGTAGTATTTATTGTAAAAAGTCAGATGTGGGAGATATGGTAGCCAGCCAGGCCACCCCCATCCACACGTAATATACTATGACATTTAAAGCGCCCCAGAGCGATAAAATGCATATACAGTACACTCATTACTTACCTTAAAATATTTGTAATCTAATGTAGGGTGAGAGGTGAGTAAACGAGGTAAAACGAATGAACGAGAGAGAGTGTGAGAGTGTGCGAGAGGAGAGAGAGACAGATTATGTAAACAAACAGATGAACGCATCTGGTTATGGTTGATACATGTTCATCTACACAACATCTCATATTTATGTTAATTTATTCTACTGTGGGGTGTATTTATCATGTTTATGTGTTACGTAGCGTGTTTATTATATAATTTTGAAAAACACATCATAGATGGATTAATGAAAATGTTTATATTAACGTATATAGCATTATCCAGACTTTATGGTTATTCATATTAATCCTCAAGACACTCTTAGTGATTTTAATGTGTACCTGCATGCCAGCACAGTGTGTAAGTTTATTTAGGTACAGGTACACATAAGTATAATTATCAGAGTACAGTATGTACAGTGGTCCCTCGGTTTTCGTGCATCTCCAAACTCAAACATTTATGTAAGTGTATTTTCGTAAGTGCTGTTGCAAGTGTATTTTTGGGGGTCTGAAATAGACTAACCTACGTGACATTATTTCTTAAGGAAGTAAATTCGTTCGGTAATGGCACTTGAGGAGCATTCTGGAACGAATTTTCGGCGAAAACTGAGGGACCACTGTATATATAAAACATGAAATATCTTTAAAACACTTGAAATTTTGGAAAGTTTCCAAACATAATGGAGAGCCACGTCACTCACGGAGAATGTAAAGAAACCGGGTGGGGTGCGGTGACCGTATTAGAAACTCAGGTGGGGGGAGCTGTATAGCAAATTTTGGTCATAATTTGAAATGTCAGTATTAGCAGAACACTGTAAGTCAAAACGCCGTAAAGTGGGGCCCTACTGTATTGTATTTCCAAGTATAATCTAGAATTGAGGCAACCTAATACTGTACTTGAAAATTATAGTTTAATCTGAAGAAATATACATGTTGGCCATCACTAATCCGGCACTAATTTCAGCTAGCATAATTTCAAATTTCCAGGTACTGTTTGGTGGTGCTACTGCTGCATAAGTCATTCAAATTTCTTTTTCTCCATTTATTATAACCTGCTCACTTTTAGCCCTAGCCATGGTTCCAACAAATAAAAGAAATGCTTCTCATTGTGTAAAGCACATACACTGTACATTGTCCATAAAAGATAAGGTGGCTTTGAAGCCAATGTCGGTTGCCATGAGCTCAGCTCACTCAGATAAGCTGTGACTGGTAAATTTGGGCCTACATGAGGAAATAGGTAAGTAATAATAATAATAATAATAATAATAATAATTTTTATTTCAATGCATGTTACAAGTGTACAATGTTATTGGTAGTTACAATTATAAAACAATTATAAAACTGTAATGCAAGGAGAGCCACTGGCATGCCATGGCATTAGGGGCAGTTTATTCCAGAGACTTATTCACTAAGTACTTAATGCTAAAGAAATTGATTGAGTTTATTCTAGTTCTGTATTATTTTTTTTTTTTTTTTTTTTTTTTTTTTTTTTTTTTTTTTTTTTTTTTTTTTTTTTTTTTTTTTTTTTTTTTTTTTTTTTTTTTTTTTTTTTTTTTTTTTTTTTTTTTTTTTTTTTTTTTTTTTTTTTTTTTTTTTTTTTTTTTTTTTTTTTTTTTTTTTTTTTTTTTTTTTTTACTGCGTAAAGTGGGGCTATGTATTGTATTCAAGAATCTAGAATTAGGCAACTAATACTGTACTTGAAAATTATAGTTTAATCTGAAGAAATATACATGTGGCCATCACTAATCGCACTAATTTGCTACATAATTTCAAATTTCCAGGACTGTTTGGTGGTGTAATGCTGCATAAGTCATTCAAATTTTTTCCATTTATTATAACCTGCTCACTTTAGCTAGCCATGGTTCAACAAATAAAGAAATGCTTAGCATGGTGAGCACATAACTTTCATTGTCCATAAAGATAATGGCTTTGACCACTTGTTTCCATGAGTCAGTCCTCAGTAAGCTGTGACTGGTAAATTTGGGCCTACATGAGGAAATAGGTAAGTGTGCACTATATAAAAAAAATTATGCAGCATGCAATGCATAATGAGAAAAATGGCAACCGTGCTTTTGGTATAAAACAGCGACTTTACTGTGTATTTTTGTGTGCTTTGTATGGCTGTATTCTCGTTTTTTTTTTGTCTCATTTGATAGAATGGAAGATATACAGTGGAACCCCGGTTTTTGTACGAAAACTGAATCAATATTTCCCATAAGAAATAATGTAAATACAATTAATCAGTTCCAGACACCCAAAAATATTAACTAAAAATAAATTTTATAGAGAATAACTATAGTGTTGCAGCTCTTCAGTGGTTAGCTCTTCCCTGTGGTCGTCCACCAACTCTTCCACATTCATTACTTATTTTAAAATACAGTACAGTGGACCCTCGTTTTTCGTAATTAATCCGTTCCAGAGATGTGACTAATGGCGAAATTGAATATTGCGAATTCATTTTCCCCATAAGAAATAATGTAAATCCAATTAATCCATTCCAGACACCCAAAAATGTTGATTTTTTTTTTTTTATATTAAATAAAGATTTACATACAGAAAACATTGAGAAATCAAGTACAGTGGTACCCCGGTTTATGATATTTTTTCGTTCCAGAATGCTGTTCAAGTGCCATTACCAAACAAATTTATCCCCATAAGGAATAATGTAAAATAGACTAGTCCTTTTAGACCCCCAAAAATACACTTACAAAAGCATTTAAAAAAATACTTACATAAAAGGGCGAGTTTGGAGACCATCGTAATACCAGGGTACCAACTGATAGTATACATACAAATAAAACTAACTGTGGACCTCCTCGAGGAGATAATGTACTAAAATACTTCATCCCCACAAGCCTGCTCAAGTGCCATTACCGAACGAATAATGTCATGTAGGTTAGTCTATTTCAGACCCCCAAAAATACACTTCCACAAGCACTCACAATATTATACTTACATAATTGTACGATTTCCGGGGTGTTCGTTACTCGGGGGTCCACTGTATATCAATAATAACAGCACACTTACCTTTATTGAAGACTTCTTAGTGTATGGAAGACGGGAGGAGGGGAGAGGATGAAGGTACGTACACTTGTTTTTAAGGGGAATCCCGTTCCATAAAGACTTCAGGTACCAAGTCCTTATCCGGGGTTACTTCCCTTCTTTGTCCTTTACTGCCACAGTACATTCATTACTTACCGTAAAATATTTGTAGTCTTAATGTAGGGCGAGAGGTGAATAGTATTTATTTGTAGGAATTCAGTGTAGGTAGCCTGTAGATGTAGGTACACGTATGTAGCCTCCCTGGGCTACACTACACAGCCATATTATTACATCAACATACCATGTTCACTGAGTTTAATCGTTTCTGACAACTACTTTAGATGCCATCATAACTAAAGGGAGAAGTAATGAATAATTCATGCCAAGAATTGTAAACAAAAGCGTTATGTATTGAGGGTGGTTAGTGGGCCAGAGGCAGATTCATACACTTTTCTCTAATGCTCGACCACAGAAAAAGAGAAACGTAATGTTTTCCCCCACCGACTACCACCACTCGATGGCATATAAACATTGCATGTTTATATTATGCTATGTACCGTGTTTCTTATGTAATTTTGAAGAAAATATCATAAATGGATTAATGAAAATGTCTATATTAACGTAAAATAAGACATTTAATGTACTCAAGAGGGAGTCACAAAACGTATGAGCAGCCCAGGCAAACGTGTCTAATACGGTTTGATTTCCGGATCAAGGTCCAATATCCTGAGCAAAATTCACAAAAAACGGTTCTAAAACTGAATCGTCCGATAACTGGGGCGTGCAAAAACCGGGGTTCTACTGTATTACAGAAATACTATAGTAGTATTTCGTGGCTTATAAGACTTGTTTTAGTTTCAATGGCTCAGCATCAGACGTAACTGGGAGAGTTACAGCCCACCCCACACCCCAGACTTACAGCTCCCGCCACTGACCAGTTTATAGGACGCAGGGTTGTTTTTGGGAGAGATTTTATGGGGGGAAAAATGCGTCTAATAAGCCAAGAAATACGGTAGATATAATTTTGATTAGTTTCATGTCAGAAAGTACAGTGGTACCTCGGTTAACGATGGTCCCCAAACTCACCCTTTTATGTAAGTTTATTTTTTTAAATGCTTTTGAGAAGTGTATTTTTGGGGGTCTAAAAGGACTAGTCTGTTTTACATTATTCCTTATGGGGATAAATTCGTTTGGTAATGGCACTTGAACAGCATTCTGGAACGAAAAATTTTGTTAACCAGGTACCACTGTACCTTAAAATTAAGCTCAGATTAGTGGAAATGTTCGATTTTTGCCAATGTTCAAGAGTAAACAAATAACGTTACCATCCAGTATGTGTCCAACTGGCCAGTCTAATACGCAGTCACAAAATAGGTTGACATTATTTATACAATTATTGCAATAATGCAGTAGTCTGCATAACAGTAAATCTTCTGTTTTTTGTGTGAATAAAAATTCAAAATGGAAAGCAAGCGTAATATAAGAGGGGCCTGGAGACATGACTGATGAACAGAGAAAATGTTATTTTAGTGCTAGGAATGTCTTCATTGTTTATTCTGGACCCTATTTTGAAATTGGCATCTCTTGAAATTTGTGTGAAATTGGCCAAATAATCGATTTCTGACCACTTTATTGGGTAGTTGAAATAGGTAAATGGGCAGTTTCCTGTACTCAATCGACAGAATAGAAGGAATACTAGTGAAATAGCTATGAGTTTGGTAGACTGGAACAATGGAACGGGTCAAAAATAAGGCGTAAAGTTGGTGAAATCGCCGATGCGTAAATATCGCCATTGGGTTGAGTGTATTCTAACCTAACCACGCTGTAATCCGGCAAAATCACTAATCTGGCACCCTACAGGTCCCGATGCCGGATTAGTGATAGTCAACCTGTACTAATTCTTTTTTGTTTGGTTTAACATCACTTAGGCATTTGTTTAACATACTAGTATACAGGTGTCCCTTTCTTTATGCAATATAGATGGACTCCTGGTCGGTGGCGCATAAAGCAAAATCATGTATAGCAAACCCATTATAACATACAGTGGACCATCACTATTCGAACACTCCAGAACTCGCCCTCATTGCAGAATGCTGTTCAAGTGCTGTTACCAAACGAATTTATTCCCAAAAGAATGATGTAAATTAGATTAGTCCATTTCATACCCCCAAAAATACACTTATAAAAGCACTTACAATAATAAACTTGCATAAAAGGGTGAGTTTTGGAGTGTTTGAATACTGAGGGTCCACTGTATTAAAAATAGGGATTTGTTCTCAGACTTCAGACTTTATTTTTCTCAGTTTTTTACCAAATGTATTCATACTTTGTAAATGTTCATTTCAAGTACATGTACAAGGTATGCAGGCCTAGCTAATATCAATGACATACTACTATATAGAAAGCCCCTTGTTATGCAGTATGCAGAGCATTTCAGGCAGAGACAGCAAGGGTCACCCTGATCCTCAAAGGAGGTGATCCAACTGAGTTGAACAACTATAGGCCTATATCAAACTTGCCCCTACTATCTAAAATTTTCGAAAAATTAATTCACAAACAAGTCTACTCCTACTTAGTATCCCACAACATACTTAACCCATGTCAATTTGGATTCAAACTGAAAAAAAAAATACTAATGATGCAATTATACTTATGCTTGAGCTAATATATTCGGCACTCAAAAAAACGAATTTTCCTGGGATTTTTTGTAGACTTACAAAAAGCATTTGATACAGTTGACCATGACCTATTGCACCAAAAACTTCAACATTACAGGGTCAGAGGACACTCTTGATTACCTAAAATCTTATCTTAGCAATATAACCCAGTATGTATACACAAATGGAGTTAACTCCACTACACAACCAGTTCTTGTTGGAGTCCCACATGGGAGTGTCCTTGGCCCACTTCTCTTTCTCATTTACATCAATGACCTCCCAAACGCATCTAAACTCCTTAAACCCAATTTATTTGCAGATAACACTACTTATTTTTTCTCTCACCCAAACCCAATCATACTACTACTAAAATACTACTACTAAAAATATCTACTTGGATGACCACCAACAAACTTACTTTCATTATAGACAAAACCTATTTTATGCTGTTTGGAAACAGAGCTACAAATGTACAGCTAAACATACTGATAAATGGTTCACCCATTTCTAGACACATACACGGCAAATTTCTAGGTCTCCATCTAGACTGCAGTCTTAAATTCCAAACTCACATACAGCAAATATCCAAGAAAGTCTCCAAAACAGTAGGCATCCTCTCAAAGATACGGTACTATGTACCCCGATCAGCTTTTCTTGCACTATACCACTCGCTCATCTACCCTTACCTCACCTATGGTATTTGTGCATGAGGCTCAACCACAGCAAATCACCTTAAACCTTTAATAACTCAACAAAAAACTGCAGTACGATTGATTACAAACTCCTGTAACAGACAGCATACTCTTCCGCTTTTCAAGAGTCTTAACTTACTCAATATACAAAACATCCACACTTAGATTGTGCCTACTACATGCACAGAACACTACACTCCTCTCAAACTCCTACTTACTAACTACAACAGAAACACAACCATAATACAAGAGACAAATCACTCTTTGATATACCTCATGTCCATCTCTCCCTGTGCAAAAATGCTATGCATGTAAAGGGCCTGAAGATCTGGAATTCATTACCAGAATACACTAAAGGACTCCTGCCTGTAAATCAATTTAAGGCACTACAGTGGACCCCTAGTGTTCGTGATTTATTCGTTCCAGAATGCTGTTCAAGCATTATTCCCAAAAGGAATAATGTAAATTAGACTAGTCCTTTTAGACCCCCAAATATACACTTACAAATGTACTTACAAAAAATACACTTACATAATTGTTCGGGTTTGGAGCATCACAACATCGGGGGTCCACTGTATACTTAGAAATCTCCTCATTACCAAAATTAACCAAACAAGCTGTACTAAATACCTACCATTTACTAAAAATCAACACAAAAAAGTACCAATGATGTCTCAATTTCAATACTGAATATTGTGCTAAAGATTGCTCAACCATGTATGTACTCATTACTTCAAAATCAGGATGTTCAAATTTCAATGTTTTGAATACTAAATTGTAATACTTTCATTTTGTAAATTGTTTAAATTGTTCTATTGTAAAAATGTAATGCTTCAAAATTAATGTCCAAATTTCATCGTTATAAATACTCAATTGTACTTCATATTGTAAATAGTTTAAATTGTTCTTTTGTAATACTGTAATTTTTATAAAATAATTCAAAACTGTAATTATTCACTACTAAACTTCTCTACCAGACCTATTAAAGCCATATAGCATTACCTATTAATATTCAGTTCTCTTGTACTCACTGTAACTCACCTAATAACCATTTAATCTGTTATAGCCTAATTAATCTTAACTTAATATTAAGTTTGCCTGAAATGCTCTGCATACAAGGGGCTTTTGGCATGTACACTCAACTATTATATTCCTTTGTACAACTACTTGGAGGGTTGCCTGGAGGGCATTCCGGGGATCAACATCCCCGCGCCGGTCTATGTATCATGTCAAAATAAAATTATTATTATTATTAAATTAGGTCAGTTTTGTCCCAGGATGTGACCCACACCAGTCGAATAACACCCAGGTACCCATTTTACTGATGGGTGAACAGGAACAGCAGGTGTCTTATGGAAACATGTCCTAATGTTTTTCAGCTGTACCGGGAGATCAATCCCGGACCTCAGTGTGTGGGCTGAGTGCGCTGGCAATCGAGCTGTGGAACACCTTAAATGCATATATAAAGACTTAACACTTCTTTTTGGTAGAGATAGGTTAAGAATTGTAGATTTATTATATAAGTTGTTGGCTGGGAAAAGAGTGGAGTGGTTGGTGAGGCATGGTGGTGAGTGGGTAGCCAGTAAGTCAAGGAGGGAAACCCCAGCTACTGCTGTGAGGAACTTAGGGGTAGTGGGTTGGGTAGGATCCAGGGAGGGAGGCCCAAGCACTGACATAGTGAGAAGACAGGGGTTGATGGGCTGGAAATCCAGTAGAGTAGATCAGGCTTGGACTGGTGGCCATGTCACTTGCTGCCTCTTGCTATCTCCCTCATAAATTTACTGCCTCTCACTGCCTACCAGCATTCTTGTTTCCCTCCATTGATTCACTGCCTCCTCTCACTAATTCACTGCTTTTCTCACTCTCCTTCAGTACCCCTCTCATTGCTTCACTGCCTCCCTCACTGATTCATGCCTTCTTCACTGATTCATACCTTACTACCTTTCCCTTACTCTCCCTGCATCCTTTATTGCCTCCTGCACTGATTTGCAGCCTCATTCACTCTCTCCCTCAATACCTTACTACCTTCATTTTATTCATGTATAAAGCATTTGCATTTTTTGTTAGATTTATTATTCATGTTAGTGAGGGCAGGGGAAGATGAGACCTCAAGTGTCCTCGGCGTATTTAATGGTTGAGGCCCTGGACATCACATCGCACCATCCCTCACACTTGCCATTACCTTCAACATGCTCCATTAACTCAGTGCAATTACCATGCCAAAATCTGTTTTATTTCTTTTAGTCTTATCATGAATGTGGTATAAACCAATTTAATGATATTTAATGCAATATTAGTTACATTGCCAGTGGTATTGTGTTTTGTAATTGCATAAGAGTAAAAATGCACAGTGACCACCCACTCCAGTCATGTAAAAGCCAATTTTTACCATGTAGCATTTTTTCTTATGTGGTCATCACATATAGGAAAAATTGCTCATAGAATCCACATAAGGTGAGTGATGCCTGTATTTTATAAATTTATTTGAAAAATATGCTTGATAAAATTGTTTGTAAATTTTTACAAGTTACTGCTACATCTGTTAGGTAAGTTATCTTTTTTTTTTTATATACTTGCTGGCCACACCTTACTGAGGTAGTGACCTGGCCAAAGGAGATACATTCACAATCGTTCATTCAGTAGTTGTCTTAACAAAAGTATGCAGACATCAGAATTCAAAATTTGTTACTGTGGTCATTTTAACAAACTTTAACTTCCTTAAATAACACACCGTCAGTATTACAATAAACTTTTCTTTATAAATTGGAATATATTTGATTACTCATGCCATGAAGTTTTCAGAGTACTTAAGATAGCATTTATATAGTTTGTGAGCATTATTGATTTATAGTGAGCAAATAAACATTTTTTGAATGGATTTTGGGGTGGTTGGAATCTAGAGAAAACCCACTGTCTTCAGAATCACTTTCTCCTTTTCAGATTGATGTGCAAATATCAGCCAAGGACCTAAAGATTGAGACTAAACGAGCAAGTGGTGCAGGTGGTCAGCATGTTAATACTACTGACAGTGCTGTAAGAATTGTCCACTTACCCACAGGTAATTACACTTTGTGGAAAAGGACACTTGTTGGTTACAGTTAGGACTACAACTCCACCAAAATCTCCAGTAGCATAACCTCCAAAACTGCCACAACTTTACTAAAATTCCTAGCTAATGCAACTGAGAGATGCTCAGATTCACTCCATTCAATTCCATCATTCTCTTCTAATTCCTGTAATTAAGTCACCTTAGAATAATCAAGAAATATTCCTTCCAGTGAGCCATACATTACACAAGATATGTTTCTCATTCAAGATAAGTATTGTACTGTACACAACTTATTAAGTATTTTGCTTATATTATTTTAATGTTTAATTCAAAGTTACTCATCGTAGAAATATTGTTTTGATGTACGTACTTGCAATTTAAAAAAAAGGTTTGAGGTAAAAGATAAACATTTTTTGTGGGGAAAAAATTAACTGACATTAGCTGCAGGAAATTAGGACTTGAGAACACATTTATCCATTTTACATTATTTCTTGTGGAAAAATAGGTTCCGAGTACTGAACAATCATTGAATTTTCAATAATGCATTAAGACTAAGCTGGGGCCCTGCTGTTCCATATTGTCTAGTCTTTTTTCCTTAGAGCTCTCTGTATCTGCAGTATGATGAATGCACTTGCCTCAAACAAATCTTCAGAAGACTACACTACTCTCAGCATTTTATCAAGGATTACAGATATGCTCATAACATCAATTTGCCCAGAACTGGTGGTGTCAAGAAGCAATATGTAGTCATCCCTAGCAACTCAGTTGCCAAACACATCTCTAAGATCTCTAGCTGCTAACTCAGCATGGCCACCACTGCCTCTACTACAATCAGACATCAGCAGACAGAAACACAGCCAATGTAACTACTGCAGCATATACAACAACTGTGACAAAATTTATGTAGGTGAGACATCCAGAGAACTCAATATACCAACAGAATGTAAAGCCTAACACCTGTGTAACACATCACAATTTCCATAACTACTTAAAAAACTGGATGAGCACTACTTGTTTCCCCAAAAAATGAAACTCGAGTCAAGAGATGATGATGATGCTTTTAATCTGTACTCGTTGGTATCTCCAGCAGTTTCAAGCAGAACATTGGCTGCTACAACTTAGCTGAACCTCTTGCCTGAAAATTAATTGGATGCTTGGTAATCAATGTGACCTGATGTGCATCCTGTTTGCTCTTCACCTCACTACTGCTATTTCCACATTTACCTTCTTTTAACAGGTTTATATGTTTGTGACTTGAAGCCTACCGTATGGGAAAGCAGCATTAATAAAGGGTTCCATATAACTGCATTTGTGTGTCTTTACTGTTGTGTTGGTATCTCATACAATTACCTGTTCAGGGTAGTGTGTGTGTGTCCTCAAGTTGGAGTTTATGGTTCTTAATGGTGAAATTTTATGTGATGCTTGTTGTGATAATTGTCTTGATGGTTGCTAGTTGTAATGATTAACTGGTTGTGATGATTTGCTTCTGATGGTTGTGATGATTTGCTTCTGATGGTTGTGATGATTTGCTTCTGATGGTTGTGATGATTTGCTTCTGATGGTTGTGATGATTTGCTTCTGATGGTTGTGATGATTTGCTTCTGATGGTTGTGATGATTTGCTTCTGATGGTTGTGATTTGCTTCTGGTGTTTGTGATGATTTGCTTCTGAGGGTTGTGATGATTTGCTTCTGAGGGTTGTGATGATTTGCTTCTGAGGATTGTGATGATCTGCCTCAGATGGTTGTGATGATCTGCTTCAGATGGTTGTGATGATCTGCTTCAGATGGCTGTGATGTTCTGCTTCAGATGGCTGTGATGATCTGCTTCAGATGGCTGTGATGATCTGCTTCAGATGGCTGTGATGATCTGCTTCAGATGGCTGTGATGATCTGCTTCAGATGGCTGTGATGATCTGCTTCAGATGGCTGTGATGATCTGCTTCAGATGGCTGTGATGATCTGCTTCAGATGGCTGTGATGATCTGCTTCAGATGGCTGTGATGATCTGCTTCAGATGGCTGTGATGATCTGCTTCAGATGGCTGTGATGATCTGCTTCAGATGGCTGTGATGATCTGCTTCAGATGGCTGTGATGATCTGCTTCAGATGGCTGTGATGATCTGCTTCAGATGGCTGTGATGATCTGCTTCAGATGGCATGTGGATTGATCTGCTTCAGATGGCTGTGATGATCTGCTTCAGATGGCTGTGATGATCTGCTTCAGATGGCTGTGATGATCTGCTTCAGATGGCTGTGATGATCTGCTTCAGATGGCTGTGATGATCTGCTTCAGATGGCTGTGATGATCTGCTTCAGATGGCTGTGATGATCTGCTTCAGATGGCTGTGATGATCTGCTTCAGATGGCTGTGATGATCTGCTTCAGATGGCTGTGATGATCTGCTTCAGATGGCTGTGATGATCTGCTTCAGATGGCTGTGATGATCTGCTTCAGATGGCTGTGATGATCTGCTTCAGATGGCTGTGATGATCTGCTTCAGATGGCTGTGATGATCTGCTTCAGATGGCTGTGATGATCTGCTTCAGATGGCTGTGATGATCTGCTTCAGATGGCTGTGATGATCTGCTTCAGATGGCTGTGATGATCTGCTTCAGATGGCTGTGATGATCTGCTTCAGATGGCTGTGATGATCTGCTTCAGATGGCTGTGATGATCTGCTTCAGATGGCTGTGATGATCTGCTTCAGATGGCTGTGATGATCTGCTTCAGATGGCTGTGATGATTGGCTTCAGATAATGGTTGCTAGTTGGGGTGATTGAAGGTGGTTTCTGGTTGTGAATGCCCAGCTACAGATTTGGTTAGTTTACTAGTCAAGAGTGAGGAGTATTTTCATCCTGAGTAGTTGATGAATGTTTAATGTAAACTAGGCATTGCTAGCGCTATATATTTACTCAGTTTGTTTACAGACACTTCAGAATGTGTAAAGGTTTTGTTATAAATATTTAATCTGTTTTCAGTTGCAGAGGAAGGTTGCAAATTTCAGCTCGTTATTACACTTCTGTTTACATTCCCAATATAGCAATTAAAGTTTTCTTCTCTAACTTTGATGTTCTTTATTTATTCTTAAAAGTAAAACAATTTCCAGGTGTATTTACATGGGGTGAGGTGATCAGCAATTTTAGTGCCAGTGTGATTTATGGTTTCCTTTGTCTTTCCTTTTGAGTGACTAAAGTTATAGGGAAGGATGAATGTATTTTGCTTTTAAATGTTAACTAATAACCAGCTTGTCCATGTTCTATAGAATATAGTTATGCCATGACTTAACCCTTTCGGGGTTTTGGTCGTACTAGTACGTCTTACGCACTGGGGTTATTGACGTACTAGTACGCCTAAATTCTAGCGCCCTAAAATCAAGCAGAAACAGGCTGTTAGGCCTAGATGTGATATAATGGGTCTGTGCGGTCAGTGTGCGCAGTATAAAAAAATTCCTGCACCACACAGTTCATAATGAGGAAAAACCTGACCGTGTTTTTGGTTTAAAACAGCGACTTTACAGTCTATTTTCGTATGGTATTTATTGTTGTATTCTCGTTTTCTTGTTCTCATTTGATAGAATGGAAGATATATTACAGAAATAGAGATGATTTTGATTGGTTTGACAATAACAAGTACCTTGAAATTGAGCTCAAAGTAGCAAAAATGTTCGATTTTTGACGATGTTCAAGAGTAAACAAATCACACCATGCGTCCAATACACATCAACTGGCGAGTCTAATATTCATGCACAAGTGCTCTGATATTATTTATACCATTTTACAATGATGCAGTTGTATACATAACAATAAATCTTCTATTTTTTGTGAGAATAAAAATTCAAAATGGAAAGCAAAATTAATGTAAGAGGGCCTGGAGACATGACTAATGAACAGAGAAGATGTTATTTTAGTGCCAGGAATGTCTGTCTTGTTTATTATGGATCCTATTTTGAGATTGGCATCGTTTGAAATTTGTGTGAAATTGGCCAAATTGCCATTTTCTGACCACTATTTTGGGTAGTTGAAATTGGTAAATAGGCAGTTTCTTGTACTCAATCGATAGAAGAAATGGAGTTCTAGCAAAATAGCTATAATTTTAGTAGACTGAAACATTGGCATGTGCCGAAAATAGGGCTCAAAGTGGGCAAAATCACGAATGCGTAATGTCATGGCTACCGCTAACTTCGTGAAAGCATAATTTCGTTAGTTTTCGATCAAATTTCATAATTTTTGTGGCGTTATGATTGGAAAAGATTCTATATCATTCCATAAGAAAAAAATTTTTTTTTTTTTGAAATTCGTGGACCCTGAGAACGAGTTTCAGAGACCCCCCTTGGACCCCCAAAGGGTTAACTTGTGATATTTTGTTGAAATTTTCATCTTTGTGACTAAGAATAATAAAAAAATGGAAAATAAAGTTAATTGGAAATATAATACAGTGGACCCCCGGTTATCGCCATAATTCGTTCTAGAATGCTGTTCGAGTGCCGTTACCGAACGAATTTGTTCCCATAAGGAATAATGTAAATTAGATTAGTCCGTTTAGATCTTTCTTAATTTTGTGTGTAAAAGGGGCTCTACAAATGTCATTACATGGTTATTCTGTTTTCATCAGTTATTGAATACAGCATTTATACAACACATTTGAAAATTTGCTTCCAAATAAAGAATTGAATTTATATAGGTAATGATTGATAATACAGTACTAGAAATACTAATTGCAGTCAACCCCCGGTGCTCGACGGCGTCGGAGGTCGTCCAAATCGGTGTTCGACAGGTTTTTTTTACGAGAATTTTGGCTCGGTATTAAGCGATCTGCTCGGAGTAGGACGAGTTGGCTATTCGTCCCAGACGCGTACGCGTGTCCCAGCTGGGCCCGGGCACTCCATGGAGCGTCAGTGCTATTGTTTACAAGTGAGAGCGACCATCATTCACGCATTCATACCAGTATATTGTCATTAGTCCACTGTTTTTAGTGCTTGCAACTGTTAAATAAGCCACCATGGGCCCCAAGAAAGCTCCTAGTGCCAAGCCTGTGGTAAAAGTGTTGCAGGGAGTGAAGCAGGGATGCAGGGAGTGAAGCAGGGATGCAGGGAGTGAAGCAGGGATGCAGGGAGTGAAGCAGGGATGCAGGGAGTGAAGCAGGGATGCAGGGAGTGAAGCAGGGATGCAGGGAGTGAAGCAGGGATGCAGGGAGTGAAGCAGGGATGCAGGGAGTGAAGCATTCAAAGAAAAAGGCCAGTAATCCCAGAAAAGAACTTGCCACCTGCATAGTTAATGGAAGGGGATTTCCCTTCCAAACACTAGCATACTACTCCATCCTTTCCCCTCCTCCCATCTTCCACACATCAACAACTCTTCAATAAATGTAAGTGACATGTTATTGTACTATTATTTCTTAATTTTTCATAAAATTGTGTATAATTTAATGTCAAAAAGTTCAAAAAAATATTTTATTTTAATACTTTTGGATGTCTGAAACGGATTAATTTTATTTCCATTATTTCTTATGGGGAAAATAGAATCGGAGTTCGACCAAACCGGTGGTCGATGGGCCCTCTGGAACGGATTACCGACGAGAACCGGGGGTTGACTGTAGTTTGAAAGAATCTTTTGTCCATAGGAAGTTCAGGGGACAAATATGCTACATCAGCTTGTAATGAAAACCAGCATTATTCCTGTACATACAAGTTATGATTCTGTTGGCAGAAATAAGACTTAGAAAATTTTGAAAAATTTCAGATCAGTGAATGCCAGTATCAAAGTGAAAGTCTTAGTCTGGTTTTCCAACTAACAAATTGTATAGAAAACAATACAAAGGATGGTTGTATTTCAGATGTGTTCGCAATACAATTTGGCACTTGTGCAACTTTAATGGCTCCTGAGTGCACTGTTTGTATAACCTGTGGTGTTTAAGTAAATTACCTCTCCTGAACACAGCCATAATACGAGACACAAATCACTCTTTGATATCCCTCGTGTCCATCTCTCCCTATGCAAAAATGTTATGCACGTAAAGGGCCCGAAGATCTGGAACTCATTACCAAAACACACTAAAGGACCCCTGTCTGCAAATCAGTTTAAGGCCCTACCAAGAAATCACCTCATCACCCAAAATTAAGCAGATAAACAGTACCTAATACCTACCAGTTACTCAAAAGCTACTCATATTGTGCTGAGGATTGCTCAACCACTTACCCACTACTTCAAAATTAGCATGCCTAAATTTCGTTGTTTTAAATAGTGGTATTGATACATCATATTTTTATTTCAAATTGTTCTATTGTAAATATTTATCCATAAAATATTAAACATGACGCCTTGACCCACCAAGATGTCCTTACAAAAGAAAAACTTTCATCATGATTGGACTCATCACTGCTTGCCGAGGTACCACTGTATACTCAAATTGTAACACATCCATATGTAAATGTGCTTCCATTAGAATATCCTGTAATCTTATAAACTAGTCTCAATAGTGTAATTATTCTCTATATACTTATCAAAGCAATGTAGCAACCTAATAGAAAACTTTCTTTACTCACTCCAACTTATCTAATGACCATTGAACTAATTATTGCCTTCGTATCTTAGTTCATTCTTTCATGTCCCATCAAACTCTAGCATCTAAAGCTTTTGGCATGTCATTCCAAACTAATTCTCTGTAACAACAATTGATCAGAAAATAACTTATTATTATATTTCATTTGACCATGTTTAAATAGACATTGAGTATATAATTTAATTTTTGATTATGGATAACTTTAGTTCCACAATCAGTTATTTCAGATTTCTAGTTTATCAGTACAGTAGACCCTCATCACTGGTATACTCCAAGATCTGCTTGTCCAAACTCAGCAATCTGCAAATTTAATAGTGAACTATTCTTATTTTTTTCAACAAGCTTCTGAATTTATTTCGTCTCCACACCTAATGACCAAGACATATTGCCCCAATCAAGAAAGAAAATCCCAAAAGAAATATACAACTTATATTATCTTCAAACAACTCATCTCTTTTTATTATAATTTCTTTGCATAGGTAGTAGACATTAAATTGAACTTATATGATATGTAACAGTGTGTACACACAGAAGATTTCAGATATAACTTCACTCCTGAAGTCTGCTCAAGGATTCCGGAACAAACTCCCGTAATAGTGAACATTTCTACAAGTAGGTGTCTCATTCGGGGACCCCAAAAAACATTCCAAAAAAAACTTCCATCAAAATTTAACTCACATATTGCAGATTTCAGGGGTAATCCATTAACCTTGAACAGTCATGTATTTGCAACCTGTACTGTATTTATAAACTAAACTGTAACTAAGTCTATCTGAATAGGGAATTTAACTTTTGTATGTACAATATTGTGAATGTAACATTTGAATTTATGTACTATTGCAATGATTTTTTAGGTTTAAGTGTCGAGAACCAAACTGAACGTTCACAGCACCAAAACAAAACCAAATGTTTGAAGAAGCTGAGAGCACTTCTCTTCCAGCAGCAGCTTGACTATAATATAAGTCAGTACAACTCTAACAGGAAGCTCCAGGTAATTGACCCTACATTGTTGTTATAATGAGATGGGGAGGGATTATTTTTTTTTTTTTAACCCTGAAACTGTCCAAACGTAGATCTACGTTCACTCATGCAGCGCTCAGAATATTTTGAAAAAAAAACATTTTTTTTAAATTAAAGAGGGCAATTTTCTGTGTTATAAGACCAAAAAAAAATATTTTAGGACCAGTACTTACCGAGATATAAGACCACGAAGTTGGGGCTGGATGCTCACCTGACGGCAACGTGGAGTCCTGCCGCTTGCAGAAGTGTTGACGACATACCTTTTTTTCTCGTTTTTATTTTAATTTATATAATTTTTATGTTCTGATAATTACAATTTATAATAGTTATTGTGATTTCATAGCCAATCTTTGTTCTGACACTAATATTAGGTACTGAAATAGTACTCAAATAGTCACAATCACAAAGTATTTATAGGTCTCAGCAATGTTTTAGACATGCTGGAGTATATATGAAACTACCTCATCTGCTAGGAAAATGATAGGATGGATAATGAGAACCTTCAAAACTAGGGACACCAAGCCCATGATGATTCTCTTCAAATCGCTTGTTCTCTAGGCTGGAATACTACTGTACACTAGCAGCCCCCTTCAAGGCTGGAGACATTGCAGACCTGGAGAGTGTACAAAGAACTTTCACGGCACACACAAGTACAATAAGGCACCTAAATTACTGGGAACTGTTGAAGGTCCTTGATCTGTATTCCCTAGAATGCAGGCGAGAGTGATACATGATGATATACACTTGGAAGGTCCTGGAGGGATTGGTACCAAACCTGCACATGAAAATCACTCCCTATGAAAGCAAAAGACTCGGCAGGAGATGCAACATTTCCCCGATGAAAAGCAGGGGCGCCACGAGTATATTGAGAGACAACACAATAAGTATCCGGGGCCCAAGACTGTTCAGCTGCCTCCCAATATACATAAGGGGGATTACCAATAGACCCCTGGCTGTCTTCAAGAAAGCATTGGTCAGTACCTGACCAACCAGGCTGTGGTTCATACGTCAGTTTGTGTGCGGCCAGCAGTAACAGCCTGGTTGATCAGACCCTGATCCACCAGAGGCCTGGTCTCAGAGCGAGCCGCTGGGGCATTGACCCCTGAAACCCTCTCCAGGTAAACATCAGGATGGTGTTTATGACGAGTCACTAAACAGGGTAAGCAGTGGAGTGACACTTGATAATAACGCACTGCTGCATACATATGTTTGTCCGTCTATCTATATGTGTCTGTCTATCTCTGCTTATCTGTCTTTCTGTCTGCCTGTGTGTGTCTGCCTGCCTGTGTGTGTGTCTTTTCTTCTGCTTGTCTCTCAGTATCAGA
This sequence comes from Cherax destructor, assembly GCA_009830355.1. Classification (NCBI taxonomy): domain Eukaryota; kingdom Metazoa; phylum Arthropoda; class Malacostraca; order Decapoda; family Parastacidae; genus Cherax; species Cherax destructor. The sequence goes on along the minus strand of WNWK01000374.1, from coordinate 171,292 downwards.
GAGCGGCTCGTAAACCAACAAGTGTCACGATGCAGAAGTGACAGTGTGTATTACTTGCCAATCATGCTTATTGTCTATATCTACAAGCACTGTATAGCACTTTGCCTGGAATTTTTGGGTTATCTTAGGTAATTTACACTATGTATAATAACTGTACTTATGTGTACATGTGAGAGAGAGACAGATATACTATACAGATACAGACAGAAAGACCGCCAAAGCCAGCCAGCCAGCTTGCCGAATACATATTACACATGTTCCAGAATAGTTTCTTAGGCCATAGGTTATAGGACATTCTGGCAGGATGACACTACCAATGGTATCAAAAATGAAAGGATGTTGCACAAATGTTACACATGGGTTATTATCGAGGTTTTTGACATTTCCTCAACCACTTGTGGCCACATCCATCACTTTCCTCTTAAAAGGGGAATGTTAATACGACATGACATGTTTGCCATTCTATTTTCTCTAGCTGGCGCTCAATCGAACTGGTGCTCCCACAAGGTACTATGTAGTCCCAGATTTTTTTAATACTGCGCGCACCAAGTGTTAAGACCCATTCTATACTGACCAGGCATCTCAGGCCAATCATGCCAAATTTGGAGGCAGGAAAAATAAAACGTGAGTGAACGTAGATCTACATTTGGACAGTTTAAGGGTTAAAGAAAATTGTAAGAATTTTTTGAAAAATAAAATCATAATTTATATAAAAAAAAGATAAAAATTCTGAGGGGGATTAGGGAATAAAAATTATTTTCTATGAATAGTTGAGAAATGTAAATTGAAAAAATCACTAAAATTTAGTAAAAGAAAATAACTTAATTGAAAAATGTTTAAAAAAAATTTGAGAAATAATTAAAATGGCATAATGTAAAAAATAGTAGTTTCATCATGTAGATCTTAACCCTTCAATGCCGAGACACCTGCTGTCAAACTTGCTCTCAGGAAAAAAATTTATTGTATCTTATGAAATGATAGAGAATCTTTTTCTGAAGGTAATGAAACTGAAAATATGAAATTTGATGGAAAACATATGGAATTATGCTCTTGCAAAGCTAGTGGTCTTGGTGATATTTATGCATTGGCAATTTCACCCACTTTGATATCTATTTTTGGCAAGTTCCATTGTTCAAGTCCACCAAAGTCATAGCTATTTTGCTAGTATGCCTTCTATTCTATCGATTGAGTACAAGAAATTGCCCATTTACCTATTTCAACTATACAATAAAGTGATCAGAAATTGGTAATTTGGCCAATTTCACACAAAATTCAACAATTGCTAATTTGAAAATAGGGTCCAGAATAAACAATGTAGACATTCCTGCACTAAATAAACATTTCCTCTGTGTCTCATGTCTCCAGGTCACTCTTGTATTACGCTTGCTTTTCGTTTTGAATTTTTATTCACACAAAAATTTGAAGATTTACTGTTATGCAGACTACTGCATTATTGTAATAATTGTATAAATGTCAGTGCATTCCTAAATACTACGTATTAGACTGGCCAGTTGAACACACATAGGACAAGTGATGTCATTTGTGTACTCTGGAATATCAGCAAAAATTGAACATTTCCAATACTTTGAGCTCAATTTTAAGCTACTTTCAGTCCTGAAACTAATGAGAATCATCTCTATTTCTGTAATACAGTACAGTGGTCCCTCGACTAGCGGTGATTCCGTATAGCGGTGAATTCGTGTAACAAGCACTTTTTTCGGTAAATATTTCCCTCGTGTAGCAGCCCGTACCAGACCTGTCCACCTGCCCGCGCTTGCACGGCGAGGCGCGCAGGACGCCAGTCTAGCGTTGTTTACCATTGAGAGAACATTACCCAGCGTGCTCTTTCAAACATTCACAATATACTTTTGTTTGTTTATTGCTGGTTCAGTGATTGTCACTGTGAAATAAGTCACCATGGGTCCAAAGAAACTTCCTAGTGGCACCCCTGTGGTAAAGAGAGTGAGAAACACCATCGAACTAAAGAAGGAGATAGTTGAAAAATATGAGAGTGGTATACGTGTGAGTGAGCTTGCCAGGATGTACAAGAAAAACACATCTACTATCACCACTATCCTGGCAAAGAGAAATGAAATCAATGAAGCTAATGTTGCAAAAGGGGTTGATATGTTAACGTAAAATAGATCGAAAACAGTGGATGAGGTTGAGAAGTTGTTGGTGTTGTGGATCAATGAAAAACAGTTAGCGGGAGATAGTATTTCCACGGCGATAATTTGTGAAAAGGCAAGGAAGTTGCACGCAGATCTTGTCAAGACAATGCCTGGAACCAGTGGTGAGGCGAGTGATTTTAAAGCCAGCAAAGGCTGGTTTGAGAGGTTTAAGAAACGTAGTGGCATACACAGTGTTGTGAGACATAGTGAGGCAGCCAGCTCAGACAAATGTGCAGCTGAAAAGTTTGTGCAGGAATTCCAGGGGTTCGTAGACACTGAAAAATTCAAACCCCAACAAGTGTTTATTTTTTTTTATTAACACATCGGCCGATTCCCACCAAGGCAGGGTGGCCCGAAAAAGAAAAACTTTCATGGTCATTCACTCCATCACTGTCTTGCCAGAGGGGTGCTTTACACTACAGTTATAAAACTGCAACATTAACACCCCTCATGAACTTAATGTTTTATACTGTAAAGTGTCTTGATGGATTTGTACTCCCATGGAGTCCAACAACAAATTAAGTTTCGTTGCCTAAACTTTATCTCTGGGCAACTCTGGTACGATGGCAACTGGTCACCATCTTGAAAATTTAGCTTTTGAACCTCCTTTGTTAGAAAGATGTATAATACATCTTTTTATGGGTTTTAGGTGTTCAGAATTAATTTCTGAAGTTTTTTTTTTAATTTGAAGTTGAAATCAGTAGCTACAAGCCAGGAATAGGTGAAAAATGAAGGGAAAATTCTGCTAAATGGTAATTTATTTTGTTTATGAAAAGAAATGGATATACATACAATATTGTACATATTTGTTTGTTAGAAAAATAGGAGCTATGTCTGAAACACATCTTGTACAATGTGGAAGCTTCTATGACTATCATCTAATAATAACCTCTTACCTAAAACTACTCATTGTCCAGATAATCAGGACCAGCAAGAACATCCTCATAGCCTTCACACACACCTTTTGAACCCTCCTCTTCCTCTGCATCCTCTATCTCGACACCTTTCTCATCTCTAGATTGAACTTTTTTTTTCTTAATGTATGGATTGCCGTAGCTGTCTTTGCCAGAGCAGTTGCAATATGATGTACATGAAAGATTGTGACAGCTACAGACTACAGTGCTGCACTTCTTGCCCTGAGCCTTACACTGACAGTGAATCATGTCATTCAGCCCTTTTGGAATTGGGTCACTCTCATAAATGACAGGAGTCAGACCACCATCATGGATGTTCCATCCCAGGTGAGTGATATCACCAGGCACCAAGGCCATGATTTTGGAATTTTTCTTCTTTGTGAAGAGAATGAGGTGGGTATGGTCAGCAGCAAACTATACAGTAATATGACAGTTTTTGCCTTCTCTATGAGATCTGTTTGTGTGGTGCCCACCTCTCCTAGTACAATAGACAACCCTGAGTACAATCTGGATAGTGATTAAGGTGACCTTTGATGGATATGATCAGATCTGAGAAACTGCTGCCATGTGGCCACATGATATGGTAGAACAGTTGTTGAACATCCTCAGTAACAATGTCAGCAGCTGTTGGCAAGATCTCAAGCACACCAAGGTGCTTGCTCAATGCTGCCTTTCCAGAGACAACCATACTCATTAATGAGTGATGGAGGAACTGCTCACAGCTTGTAGGTGAACAGATCTCAAGCTTTGCACTGACCCATCACAAGAGTCTAGAAAAATGTTCTCAGGTCGATGACAGGCTACCTTGATGGGGCCACTAATAAGGTAATAGAATCCAAGTGGTGAACTTGCTCTCCATTTTTTCTCCAATCAAAATGGAATCAGCCACATTCACTTCACCACGGGCAATTTCGACTGTATGATCGGATTGTACAGATTAGGGTGATGATCCTTCAGTGGGTGAGGATAATTTTCCATTTCTACAGCAGACACACTCCTGATCACTTGCATCTAAGACACACTAGTGCTTCATCTCTTTTTGCAAAGAATGACCTGGTGGATCAGCAGAGTGCCCTTGAGGGCTCAGTTGCCAGCTAGGCAAGGTTCGTCAGGAAACAGGACAAGTGTTTCCTGATGCGGGTCTTAGATGACACCCACCGTTGGAGCTTTTGATCATCTGATCAAGGCCTTCTGCTGGCTTACCGGTCCACCCCTTTAAAAATTATGGTCATAGTTAGAACCATTTCTTTTAAGTTGCCAGTCTTGGCAACTAGAGATGGCATTCCAAAGTATTCCTCATAGTGTCAACAGACAAAGGCATCAGACATAGTCTGCCTTGACCTCAGCAGGGAGTGCACACATCAGGAGGTACTGGGCGAGATAGGGTAGGTGTCCAAGTACGTATCTTTTAATTTGCATACATTTTAGAAACATTGCTTCATCATCAATCATCGAGGTCTGGTCAGCATGCACAGGAATTGTTTTAAACTCATCATAACATCAGAGTTGATACTGTGCCTCAGCTGCAGCTAAATCATGCACACCATTACAAAGCATAGCAACTTCCCTACCAACACATCATTATGGTCATCGCAGTTACATATCTAATACAACATTCTTTCAAGGTGGAGCATGTATAACATGTTTCTTTCACTGTATTACCCTGTCATATGTATTAGGATGTCTAGGTTCTACAGGTTTACCAGCTTGAGCACAAAACATTTATTTTTGAAATCAAACACTTGCTTGTGACCCTATTTTAGCAACTGGTGGTTCATTACTATCAGTTGAACCATCCTTCCTCTTCTTAGAGTTTGACATGTTCCTTCTAGGTGAATGAACAATAACAGTTTTTATGAAGTTCTCAGATGCTTGTTCTCCATAAGAGTCCAGAATAGCCTGCAATCTGTGAAGGGTCTTGTAGTTATGCTGCTGTATTGCAAACTAAGTCACTTTAACTCCTGGTAGCTTGAATGGTTGGAGTGGTCCAGACCTGCTGCAGGTTGAGAAAAGGTATTTCCCACCATCAACAGTTGCATCAGCCATCTCCATCTGCATTACAAATAAGAAATAAAATATAAGTAAGAAGAATCTAGTAAATTCATGTCAGATTCACATCAACCTTCTCGAACTCTTGCATGAGAAATAAACACTTAAGGAAAATCTAGCCAAATCAAGTAAGATTTAGATACTATATACAGTGGTACCCTGAGTATTATTTTAAGTGCTTTTGTAAGTGTATTTTTGGGGGTCTGAAACGGACTAATCTAACTTACATTATTCCTTATGGGAACAATTTGTTCGATAACGGCACTCGAACAGCCTTCTGGAATGAATTATGGCCGAAACTCTGGGTACCACTGTACTCGATTTTTGGTGATTTTCCTGAGGAAGGGGGCTCTCCTTTGGTCTGTTTTAATGGTTTTTACTAGGTTTGCTTCAGTTATCAGAGTGGCCTAAATCATGACCAGTCATTTTTAGTTATACAGTCAACCCTCCGTTTTCGTGTATCTCAGTTATCACTGATTTCAGTTTTCGATCACTTTTTTTCGTGGAAATATTGGCTCCATTTTCGCTGATTGGCTCCATTTTCGTTGATGGTATGGAACCTGTCAGTGCCCAGCGCACATACAAAGCCCGCAAGCCCGCCTCCCACACACATTCTCAGGCAGTGTAGCATTGTTTCTGGTTGAGTGAACATTATCCTGCGAGTTCATGCAAAACATTTCTTAACAATCCATTGTTTTTGGCCCTTGATTATTGTGTGACTGCTAAATAAGCCACCATGGGCCCAAAGAAATCTCCTAGGCCAGTCCTTTGATAAAGAAAGTGAGGAACACCATAGAATTAAAGAAAGAAATCGTAGCAAAGTATCAAAGTGGAGTCGATAAAGGCTATAGCTCCAGCCAGCGATAAAGTGTAGCAAGTAAGTTAAGCAATAGAAAAATGACGACACAAAACTTAACTCCTCCATTGTTGTTTGAGGAATATAGGGGCACTGACAAGAACGCTGCCCTCTGCCACCATCTCCTCCAAGGTAAGTGTAAATATGTATTTCTTATTTATAAAGTGTAAATATTTCTTATTTATAAATTACGTACATTGTTTCAGTGTGAATACTGGTGGTGGAATCCACCACCACTATATGTACAGCTTATGGTCAGTGGCCCTTATAAACCCAACAACAATAACACTATCATCAGTCCTCACATTCATAATGACAGATTTTATTCATTCTAGAGTATATATCATGTACAAATCTACTAAAAACGAGAAGAAGAAAAACTTTATAAAATTGGGTTGTCTGAATGTGCGTGGATGTAGTGCGGATGATAAGAAAGAGATGATTGCCGATGTTATGAATGAAAAGAAGTTGGATGTCCTGGCCCTAAGCGAAACAAAGCTGAAGGGGGTAGGCGAGTTTCAGTGGGGAGAAATAAATGGGATTAAGTCAGGAGTATCTGAGAGAGTTAGAGCTAAGGAAGGGGTAGCAATAATGTTGAAGGATCAGTTATGGAAGGAAAAGAGGGAATATAAATGTGTAAATTCAAGGATTATGTGGATTAAAATAAGGGTCGGATGCGAAAAGTGGGTCATAATAAGCGTGTATGCACCTGGAGAAGAGAGGAGTGTAGAGGAGAGAGAGAGATTTTGGGAGATGTTAGCTAATGTATAAGAACTTTTGAACCAAATAGAGTAATTGTGGTAGGGGACCTAAATGCTAAAGTGGGAGAAACATGCAGAGAGGGTGTAGTAGGTAAGTTTGGGGTGCCAGGTGTAAATGATAATGGGAGCCCTTGATTGAACTTTGTATAGAAAGGGGTTTAGTTATAGGTAATACATATTTTAAGAAAAAGAGGATAAATAAGTATACAAGATATGATGTAGGGCGTAATGACAGTAGTTTGTTGGACTATGTATTGGTAGATAAAAGACTGTTGAGTAGACTTCAGGATGTACATGTTTATAGAGGGCTACAGATATATCAGATCACTTTTTAGTTATAGCTACAGTGGGAGTAAAAGGTAGATGGGATACAAGGAAAATAGAATCAGTAAGTAAAAGAGAGGTGAAGGTTTATAAACTAAAAGAGGAGGCAGTTAGGGTAAGATATAAACAACTATTGGAGGATAGATGGGCTAGTGAGATGTAGGCAATGGGGTCGAAAATGTATGGGGTAGATTTAAAAATGTAGTGTTAGAGTGTTCAGCAGAAGTTTGTGGTTACAGGCGAGTGGGTGCGGGAGGAAGAGGAGCGATTGGTGGAATGATGATGTAAAGAGAGTAGTAAGGAGAAAAAGTTAGCATATGAGAGGTTTTACAAAGTAGAAGTGATGCAAGGAGGGAAGAGTATATGGAGAGAAAAAGAGAGGTTAAAAGAGGGGTGAAGCAATGTAAAAAGAGAGCAGATGAGAGAGTGGGTGAGATGTTATCAGCAAATTTTGTTGAAAATAAGAAAAAGTTTTGGAATGAGATTAATAAGTTGAGGAAGCCTAGAGAACAAATGGATTTGACAGTTAAAAATAGGAGAGGAGAGTTATTAAATGGAGAGTTAGAGGTATCGGGAAGATGGAGAGAATATTTTGAGGATTTGTTAAATGTTGATGAAGACAGGGAAGCTGTGATTTCGTGTGTAGGGAAAGGAGGAATAACATCTTGTAGGAGTGTGGAAGAGCCAGTTGTGGGTGTAGGGAAGTTCGTGAGGCAGTGGGTAGAATGAAAGGGGTAAGGCAGCTGGGATTGATGGGATAAAGATAGAAATGTTAAAAGCAGGTGGGGATATAATTTTGGAGTGGTTGGTGCTATTATTTAATAAATGTATGGAAGAGGGTAAGGTACCTAGGGATTGGCAGAGAGCGTGTATTGTTCCTTTGTATAAAGGCAAAGGGGACAAAGAGAGTGCAAAAATTATAGGGGAATAAGTCTGTTGAGTGTACCTGGTAAAGTGTATGGTAGAGTTATTATTGAAAGAATTAAGAGTAAAACAGAAAGCAGGATAGCAGATGAACAAGGGGGCTTTAGGAAAGGTAGGGGGTGTGTAGACCAAGTGTTTACAGTGAAACATATAGGTGAACAGTATTTGGATAAGGGTAAAGATGTTTTTGTGGCATTTATGGATTTGGAAAAGGCGTATGATAGGGTAGATAGGGGGGCAATGTGGCAGATGTTGCAGGTGTATGGAATAGGAGGAAGGTTACTGAAAGCAGTGAAGAGTTTTTATGAGGATAGTGAGGCTCAGGTTAGAGTGTGTAGGAGGGAAGGGACTATTTCCCAGTAAAAGTGGGCCTTAGACAAGGATGTGTGATGTCACCGTGGTTGTTCAATATATTTATAGATGGGGTTGTAAGAGAAGTGAATGCGAGGGTCTTGGCAAGAGGTGTTGGGCTAAAAGATAAAGAAGCAAATACAAAGTGGGAGTTGTCACAGTTGCTTTTTGCTGATGACACTGTGCTTTTGGGAGATTCTGAAGAGAAGCTGCAGAGGTTGGTGGATGAATTTGGTAGGGTGTGTAAAAGAAGAAAATTGAAAGTGAATATAGGAAAGAGTAAGGTGATGAGGATAACAAAAAGAATACGTGACGAAAGATTGGATATCAGATTGGAGGGAGAGAGTATGGAGGAGGTGAATGTATTCAGATATTTGGGAGTGGACATGTCGGCGGATGGGTCTATGAAGGATGAGGTGAATCATAGAATTGATGAGGGAAAGGGTGAGTGGAGCACTTCGGAGTCTGTGGAGACAAAGAACCTTGTCCATGGAAGTAAAGAGGGAATGTATGAGAGTATAGTTATACCAACGCTCTTATATGGGTGTGAAGCATGGGTGATGAATGTTGCAACGAGGAGAAGGCTGGAGGCAGTGGAGATGTCATGTCTGAGGTCAATGTGTGGTGTGAATATAATGCAGAGAATTCGGAGTTTGGAAATTAGGAGGAGGTGCGGGATTACCAAAACGATTGTCCAGAGAGCTGAGGAGGGTTGTTGAGGTGGTTTGGACATGTAGAGAGAATGGAACGAGACAGAGTGACTTCGAGTGTATAAATCTGTAGTGGAGGGAAGGCGGGGTAGGGGTCGGCCTAGGAAAGGTTGGAGGGAGGGGTAAAGGAAGTTTTGTGTGCGAGGGCTTGGACTTCCAGCAAGCATGTGTGAGCGTATTTGATAGGAGTGAATGGAGGCATATGGTTTTTAATACTTGACGTGCTGTTGGAGTGTGAGCAAAGTAACATTTATGAAGGATTCAGGAAACCGGCAGGCCGGACTTGAGTTCTGGAGATGGGAAGTACAGTGCCGGCACTCTAAAGGAGGGTGTTAATGTTGCAGTTTTATAACTGTAGTGTAAAGCACCCTTCTGGCAAGACAGTGATGGAGTGAATGATGATGATGAAAGTTTTTTCTTTTCGGGCCACCCTGCCTTGGTGGGAATCGGCCGATGTGTTAATAAAAAAAAAAAAAAAAAAATGTTATTAATATTGTTTATTATGTTATATTAGATGAATTGTGATAGATAAATAAGCCGTAGAGCTGATATTAGTGTCAAATTGAAGCATTTTGTCCTGCCTCCAAACAATAAACTCGCCTCCCTCTCGCCTCCTCTCCATCTTCCATACACCAACAAGAGTTGCCAATAAAGGTAAGTGTGATGTTAAATGTTCATTTATACATGTTATTATTGTTTTATATTTATTTGTCATTCTTTTCTGTATGTAAATCTATATTTAATCACTAATTTTTTTTTTTTAATACTCCTGGGTGTCTGAAACGAATTAATTGAATTTACATTATTTCTTATGGGGAAAATGGTTTCAGGTTTCAACAATTTCAGTTTTAGTCGATCCTTCTGGAACGGATTAAACACGAAAACAGAGGGTTGACTTCTTTCCATTAATCCAAGGAATAGGGTAAGACATCAATTTTTTGATGAGATGGATTCAAAATGGAGGGCAAGTGTTATAGGAGAGACCTGGGAATGTGATTAACAAATAGAGGAAAGGTTGCTTTAGTGGCTGGAATGTATAGTGTTTATCTTGGGCTCTTTTTTTTTTATACTGGATTTTGTTGAATTGTAAAATTGGTAAAAATGCTGACTACTGTGCACTTTATAGAGTAGTTCTAATAGTTGAATAAGAAGTTTCAATTGATAGAGCAGAAAGCATATTAGCAAAATACAGGAGTTGGACTGAATTGAGCAGTGGAATTGGTTTAAAATAAGACTCATAATGGGCAAAATTGCCAATGAGTAAATTACATCTAGATCACCAACTTTGTGCTTGCACAATTCCATGAGTTTTCTATAAAATTTCGCATTTTTGGTGTCGGTACTTTCAGAAAGATTCTATACCATTTCAATTTTTTTAATCACTACATTGTCAGCACTTTTAACTTGGGGGATCAAATCAGTGGAAATGTTAATTGGTGACAATGTCATAAAAGCAGAACATCATAAATCAAGGGTTTCCTGAATAAATAAAATGTCAGATAAAATTGTAATACAGTAAACCCTCTATATAACAGACTAATGTGTCTTTTAAATCAGAATGTTCAAAAATATAAAAAAATACAAAAATGCACGAATCTATTTTGTTTTACTCTAGAGTACTGGACCCACAATTTTCAGATATTTTAAATGTTTATTGCATTATAAGTCAGTTGAAAGTACAATTTAATTAGTGGATTTTGTTCATAATTTTAAAAGTCCATTATATTGAGGGTTGTTATACTGAGGGTTTACCATATTTTAAAAAATAAGGAACATTAATTGTAGCATTGTACAATAAAAACCATTATGAAATTTTACTAATCCAAGTTATTATTTGGCAGGTTGGGACCAAATCACGTTCAGAAAAAATTCGAACATATAATTACCCTCAGGACAGAATTACTGATCACCGGTAAAGTTTATCTATTTTGACAAAATCTGCAATAGGCAAAAATTTAACATCAATAGTTTCACTCAACAGTAATTTGGTTTTTCAGTTCTCTAAAGAATAATGAATTTTAAATATGAAAGAATTAAACAGCTATGACTGATATGTACAGTGATAAGATTTTTTGTTAAAGGAGAATAAATTTTACATACGTAACACAGTACAGGTCGGCCATCACTAATCCAGCATGATTGGGACCTGTAGTGTGCAGGATTACAGAGTGGTTTCGTTAGAATACACTTAATTAACCTATCAATAGAGAGACTGCTACATCTTCCTCATTTTCATCACTATCTCCTCCACTGGCTTGCTGCTGTGAATTTACAGCCATCTGCACAATTTCTGAGTCGGTATAGTGATGAAATTTGAGTCGGTATAGTGGTGAAGTTTGAGTCGGTATAGTGGTGAAGTTTGAGTCGGTATAGTGGTGAAGTTTGAGTCGGTATAGTGGTGAAGTTTGAGTCGGTATAGTGGTGAAGTTTGAGTCGGTATAGTGGTGAAGTTTGAGTCGGTATAGTGGTGAAGTTTGAGTCGGTATAGTGGTGAAGTTTGAGTCGGTATAGTGGTGAAGTTTGAGTCGGTATAGTGGTGAAGTTTGAGTCGGTATAGTGGGGAAGTTTGAGTCGGTATAGTGTGAAGTTTGAGTCGGTATAGTGGTGAAGTTTGAGTCGGTATAGTGGTGAAGTTTGAGTCGGTATAGTGGTGAAGTTTGAGTCGGTATAGTGGTGAAGTTTGAGTCGGTATAGTGGTGAAGTTTGAGTCGGTATAGTGGTGAAGTTTGAGTCGGTATAGTGGTGAAGTTTGAGTCGGTATAGTGGTGAAGTTTGAGTCGGTATAGTGGTGAAGTTTGAGTCGGTATAGTGGTGAAGTTTGAGTCGGTATAGTGGTGAAGTTTGAGTCGGTATAGTGGTGAAGTTTGAGTCGGTATAGTGGTGAAGTTTGAGTCGGTATAGTGGTGAAGTTTGAGTCGGTATAGTGGTGAAGTTTGAGTCGGTATAGTGGTGAAGTTTGAGTCGGTATAGTGGTGAAGTTTGAGTCGGTATAGTGGTGAAGTTTGAGTCGGTATAGTGGTGAAGTTTGAGTCGTATAGTGGTGAAGTTTGAGTCGGTATAGTGGTGAAGTTTGAGTCGGTATAGTGGTGAAGTTTGAGTCGGTATAGTGGTGAAGTTTGAGTCGGTATAGTGGTGAAGTTTGAGTCGGTATAGTGGTGAAGTTTGAGTCGGTATAGTGGTGAAGTTTGAGTCGGTATAGTGGTGAAGTTTGAGTCGGTATAGTGGTGAAGTTTGAGTCGGTATAGTGGTGAAGTTTGAGTCGGTATAGTGGTGAAGTTTGAGTCGGTATAGTGGTGAAGTTTGAGTCGGTATAGTGGTGAAGTTTGAGTCGGTATAGTGGTGAAGTTTGAGTCGGTATAGTGGTGAAGTTTGAGTCGGTATAGTGGTGAAGTTTGAGTCGGTATAGTGGTGAAGTTTGAGTCGGTATAGTGGTGAAGTTTGAGTCGGTATAGTGGTGAAGTTTGAGTCGGTATAGTGGTGAAGTTTGAGTCGGTATAGTGGTGAAGTTTGAGTCGGATAGTGGTGAAGTTTGAGTCGGTATAGTGGTGAAGTTTGAGTCGGTATAGTGGTGAAGTTTGAGTCGGTATAGTGGTGAAGTTTGAGTCGGTATAGTGGTGAAGTTTGAGTCGGTATAGTGGTGAAGTTTGAGTCGGTATAGTGGTGAAGTTTGAGTCGGTATAGTGGTGAAGTTTGAGTCGGTATAGTGGTGAAGTTTGAGTCGGTATAGTGATGAAATTTGAAATTATGCTAGCCAAAATTAGTGCTGGATTACTGATGGAACCGGATAACTGATTGCTGGATTAGTGATGGCCTACCTGTATTACAAAATTAAAGTCATTATATTTCTTCCCAGTACTTAGAATTGCATTGCTACAAAAAGTAATATTGTGTTATCTTTCTTTGAATAGGATAGGAGTATCAATTCATAATCTGGATTCATTCCTTGATGGGACTGATGCCTTCCATTCTCTCATCTGCCAGCTGTTGGAGGAAGGAAAGAAAGAGAGGCTTCATGAGATGATAAACAGTTTGCTGTGCTGAAGACATTTGAAACTAACTTAATACCAGTAGGTATCTAGAAATGTATATACTTATGGATAATAATAAATTTTTCTTCACAAAAGGAAAGTTTGAAAATTAAGTTTTTATTAATTGCATGGCAATCTCGAATCCTTAAAATATTTCAGATACTATGAAAAAACCATCAAATCAAAGATCCATTGATAAACATAGATATACTTTTTCTTTTTAAACCAAAAAGCAGCTACTTGCTGCCTGTCATCATTCCAATTTCTTTTTCTCCATTTATTGTTATAACATGCTTACTTTTAGCCCTAGCCATGGTTCCAATGAATAAAAGAAATGCTTCTCGTTGTGTAAATCACATACACAGTACATTGTCCATAAAAGATAAGGTGGTTTTGAAGCCACTGTTGGTTGTCACGAGTTCAGTCTCATGATGCAGGGGGAATATGCTTTATTATTACGCTAATATCAACACTACGGCTTATTTACCTATCACAATTGATCTAATATGACATAATAAACAATATAAATAACATAAAAACATGTTAAATACTCCAGAATGAATAATATTTGGCATAATACCGAGCAGTTCAACGGAGGTATGAAGAGTATATGGGATACAAGTACCATCCTCCTATCCCTGTCTTGGGGGGGCTTATATTAGAGAAAACAGTGTAGCACAGGGCTAACTGTGATATACACTCGTAATGCACAATAAAACAAACAAAAAATCTATTTTATCTACATTGATTATCATACATAGCATATATGTAGAGAACCTAGGATAACCCAAAAGTCAGACAAAGTGACTTATTTCTTGTACCTGGCTTGGGCTTGCTATATATGATTTTTGGTAAATATTTTTTTCTCAGTTTGTTGGGCTATCTTATTGAAACTTGGGCAATGTATGATGGAAAGATGCTTCTTAACATACACCAAAAATGAAAGAAATCAGACCATAAATAACTGAGTTCACTTCTCAACCATTAGCCGCCCCTTAGCGGTATATTTTCGTATGGTTTTTATGGTTGTATTCTTGTTTTTTGGTCTCATTTGATAGAATGGAAGATATATTACAGAAATAGATATGATTTTAATTGGTTTCACGACAAAAAGTACCTTGAAATTGAGCTCAAACTAGCAGATTATTATAATCAAATAGAAGCACTAAACCACAGGGGTTATACAGCACTGCAGGTTATTGCAGGATGCAGGGAGAATGGGTTGTAAGAGGGAGATGGATGATTAGTAGGGTATTAAGTGCAGCAGGATGGTGGATAGTGCAGGGATAGAGGGTAGCAAGAGATCGAGGTAGAAAGGACTGAGGGAGGTGCTAGAGGTATAATCTTTAGAGTTTGTGTAGGAAGTCAGTTTCTGTCAAAAAGTCAATGAGAGAGTCAGGATTAAAGGAGGGGCCATCAGCAAGAAGGGAAGGTAAAGAAAGGGCCGCAGAGCGAAGACGCCGTTGGAGGTAAATTCTGCATGCTTGTTGATAGTGGGCAGTCCAACAGAATATGTCGAACAGACACTGGAACCCGACAATGCTCACAGAGAGAGGCAGGGAGCCTCTCCATGAGATACCCGTGAGTAAGACGAGTGTGGCCGATGAGAGTGTAGTCTCCCAACCCCGACATTGGTGACAAGAAGGCCAGAAACCTATAATTGGTTTAATAGAATGAAGTTTGTTATTTAGCAGGTCAGACCAGCGTTGTTGCCAACGGGTGCGAAGGTGGGTAGCATCAAAGTAGCAGAAATGTTCGATTTTTCCCGATGTTCAATGAAATTTCTTGTGCAAGTCAAAGTTGGTTAACTTTATTAAGTGTATTCTAACCTAACCACTCTGTAATCCGGCAAACTCAATAATCTGGCACACTACAGGTCCCAATGATGCTGGATTTGTGATGGTGGACCTGTATAAGGATTTTTCAAACTAGTATTTTTTCTGTGCTTAAAAAAAAAATTTACAGCAAAGGTTTTCAGTGTTACTCGAGGTTTTTACATTTAGTTTACTATTACACTGTGCATTCTATGATATAATTAACTTTGTGCTTAAAAATCTTAAAAAAAATAAAAACAGTTCGTAGGGGTCTGGAACGGATTAATCTTATTTACATACACTCCAATGGGGAAATTAGGTTCGGGTCACAACCAAATCAGGTCACGACTAGGGATGTGTATGTCTCCATGGTTGTTTAACATATTTATAGATGGAGTTGTAAAAGTAAATGCTAGGGTGTTGGGGAGAGGGGTGGGATTAAATTATGGGGAATCAAATACAAAATGGGAGTTGAGTTACTTTTTGCTTATGTAAAAATCAGTATAGTACATGTATTACAATTTGCCAAATGCTTAACAGTGTTTGCTTAAAACATATCAAGAACAACTGTCAAATTGAAATACCACTACACCAGACTCTTCACTTTTGCCTTTACAAGTACCCTTTTCTGATGGTCTTGATCTGACTCCCCAATTTCATGGTTTTCTTGCCCTTTACATTAAGTCTCCAGACTGCCATTAAACTCCAGTTATTGTACCTACACTTCAGCCTGTAGAGAACCTTTCCAAATTGGTATTCATACTAATAATCTTACCCAAGATTGCTGCGAGAACCTATTGCCGTAGTTGCCACACAAACCTTGACACAGTGGAAGAACTGATGCCCAGGGAAGGGCAGGACTACTGTCATTAGGATCGTCAGTTTTGTGACCTGTAAAACTTAGTTGTGCTGAAATATTGATTACATCAATACCAACAGTCCTGATATTAACCCTTTGACTGTTTCGGACGTATATATACGTCATACGAGCCAATGTTTCGGACGTATTTATACGCCTAAATTCTAGCGGCCTCAAATCAAGCAGGAGAAAGCTGGTAGGCCCACATGTGAGAGAATGGGTCTGTGTGGTCAGTGTGCGCAGTATAAAAAAAAAATCCTGTAGCAAGCAGTTCATGAGAAAAAAAAAACTTCCACCGTGTTTTTGAATTAAAACGCCGTCTTTGAGGTGTATTTTCGTATAGTATTTATGGTTGTATTCTCTTTTTCATGGTCTCATTTGATAGAATGGAAAACATATTACAGGAATAGAGATGATTTTGATTAGTTTCATGATGTAAACAATCTTGAAATTGAGCTCAAAGTAGCGGAAATGTTCGATTTTTGCCAATGTTCAAAAGTAAACAAATCACACCATGCGTCCAATACACATCAACTGGTGAGTCTAATATTCTTTCACAAGTGCACAGATATTATTTATACAGTTTTACAATAATGCAATAGTCTGCATAACAATAAATCTTCTATTTTTGTGTGAATAAAAATCAAAATAGAAAGCAAGAGTAATGTAAGAGGGGCCTAAAGACATGACTAATGAACAGATAACATCGTATTTTAGTGCTAGGGATGTCTGCATTGTTTATTCTGGACCCTATTTTGAAATTGACATCTTTTTTATTTTGCATGAAATTGGCAAAATTGCCATTTTCTGACCACTTTATTGGGTAGTTGAAATCGGTAAATTAGTGATTTCTTGTACTCAATCGATAGAACAAATGGAGTTCTAAAGAAATAGCTATGAGTTTGGTCGACTGTCCCAATGGAATTGGCCTAAAATAGGGCTCAAAGTCGGCGAAATCGCCGATGTGTATATATCACTGACATCGCTAAATTTGCGAGAGCGTAATTCCGTAAGTTTTCAATCAAATTTCAAACGTTTGGTGTCATTACAATCGGGAAAAGATTCTCTATCATTTCATAAGAAAAAATAATTTTTTTTTTTTCCAAAAATTTTCCGACATAGAATGACAGTTTCAGAATGGGGCCTCCGACAGTCAAAGGGTTAAGGTTGAAAGAGCATTTTTGGTATGTGCTAACGATAATGATACTAGTGGTAAGTGCTGGAAAGTACTTTTAGTAGTGTTATAAGCCCTATTAAAAGTGCAAGTACTAATACAGTAGTAATAATAATACGGCATTCTGCTAATGCGGACATTTCAAATTATGACCAAAACTGACTTAATAATAGTCACCGCGCCCCACCCGGTTTATTTACATTCTCCGTGAGCACCGCGTCTCTCCAGTGTCTGGAAACTTTACAAAAATTAAATTTTTTTTAAAGTTATTTCATGTTTTATATATATACAGTAGACCGTTATTTAGCACGAGATTATGTTGCACGTTACGGGTATTGCACAATTGAAGAATTGTGGCACATTATTATCTAACACGACGTAAAAATGATATTACGCAGTCGCGGGAGGGGAAAAAAATTTGAGCGGACGGTCGCCCGCGGTGGGTTAAACCATTGGGGGGGGGGGGGGTCCTACTGAGGCTGGCTATGAGCCACATCAAGTGTTTAATGCTGACGAGAAGTGTTTTCTGGAAGAAAATGCCAACACGTACTTATATCAGTCAGCAAGAGAAAAGTGCACCAGACTTCAAGACAGCAAAGGATTGCTTCACCTTGCTCCTTTGCAGTAATGCATCAGGTGATTTCAAGTGTAAGCCCATGGTTATTTACCGCCTAAGAATCCTCATGCTTTGAGGAAAAGGGAATTTGTTTCTCCTTCCACAAACTGTAAGTATGTTTATTCAGGTATACACAGATACAGTTACATTGATTATCATACATAACAGCATATGTGTAGAGAACCTAGGATAACCCAAAAAAGTCGGACAGAATGGAAATAAGTCACTGACTTTTTTGGGTTATCCAGGTTCTCTACACATATGCTGCTATGTATGATAATCTTGTAACTGTCTGCTATACCTGAATAAACTTACTCAGTTTGCAGAAGGAAAACAAATTTCCATTTCCTCAAGCGGCTGTCTTGTTGGGGATCATCGGGGGAGACAACCCGCTGTCCCCAGCCACCACCCCACCATCCCAGCATTCGTAGTTCATACACGTTCAGTCCACTGCTACAAGCTAGCTATGTTTGTGAAGAAGAGAGAGTGAATTGTGTTTTGATCTTTAAATTACTATATCTTGTATCTGCCAAGCAATCATGACACCCAGTAGGCATACCAGTGTTGCTCAAAGTGGCAAGAAAAGGTATAAGCATTTAAGTCTTAGAATTAACGAAGAAAACAAAGATATTAGACAAGACATAACCTGTGGCCGTAATGAAGTGTTAATTTGTACACATAAAAAGATGTAAACATAAGTTTGTGTGACTGACTTACTGAATGACTTGACTGACTTACTGAATGACTTGACTGACTTACTGAATGACTTGACTGACTTACTGAATGACTTGACTGACTTACTGAATGACTTAAAGTTAGACACTCGGTACAACCATCGACTTCAGTTCCAGAACCTCTACTATCCACCTCAGCCCAGTAGGGCCACAGCATAAGTCTCCACTCTCTTCACAATCATCCACAAACACCAGCACCCACAATTTAAGGTAAATACTATTATTTCTGTTACATTTGTAGTCTTAAGCAGTAAAAACAACACAATACATCACGATAATGAACTACAATTACATATTCACTTATATTTTTGTAAGATCTGTTGGTCTAAAAAAAAAACTTGTTTGGCTTTTTGGGGACTCCCAGGAACGTAACCCTATTTTTCCCATAAGTTCTTTTAATTATCTAACGTTTTCAGGAACGTAACTACCGTGCTAAATGACGATCTACTGTACTCCAATAATTATACTTATATGTACCTGTACCTAAATAAACTTACACACTGTGCTGGCGTGCAGGTACACATTAAAATCACTAAAAGTGTCTTATTAGTCTTTAGGACGCCATATTAATAATGATAATACACAATAATAATCACCGAGGTGCATTAAATGTGTTGTATATTACGTTAATATAAACATTTTCATTAATCTATTATTATATTTTTTCAAAATTATATAATAAACATGCTACGTAACAAAGATGATAAATACACCCCACAGAATAAATTACCAAATATGAGATGTTAGGTGTAGAAGAACGTGTATCAACCAAAACCAGACGCTGTCTGTTTACATCCTCCGCGATTCTCTCTCTCTTTTATTTGTTTGGTTTAGCGCTTCTATTTGATTATAATAATAAATAATCTTTTATTTGTTTTTGTATAATTTACTCACCTCACCTCTTTGGTTAGAGGTATTTAGTACTATTCATGCATATACGTTTTATGTAGAGGTAATTTCTTACCATATGGGATATAGTGTCCTGTGTTCATGGTTTTTGTGTAAAACAGGGTTTTATACATTAATACAAATACGTATTTTAAGTGAGTGTACAGTGGTCCCTCGGTTTTCATGCATCTCCAAACTCGAACATTTATGTAAGTGTATTTTCGTAAGTGCTGTTGCAAGTGTATTTTTGGGGGTCTGAAATAGACTAACCTACGTGACATTATTTCTTAAGGAAGTAAATTCGTTCGGTAATGGCACTTGAGCAGCATTCTGGAACGAATTTTCGGCGAAAACCAAGGGACCACTGTACTGTACATGCATTCCGTGATGCACATTGCCTTTGTTATTATGTTCGCTCATGACCTCCGCAATCCTTCCATGTGTAGGATTGTCACAGATGTTAGTAGATGCTCTTATTTGTTTGTAGCCCCTGTTTACTTCATCCCTTTTCTCTTTGCCTACATTCGCTCTTGTCTTCTCTTCAGCTACCACCTTTCTATGTTCATGTAGCATCTCCCTTTTCCCTACCCCCTTGGGAAGTTCCTGCTGTCCATGTCTGTTCTTTTCCACTGCCATGCGCAAAAGCCCAACTGCCTACTGCAGCTTCTCGCTCTTTTTCTAGACCATTTTCGCTCTTTCCCATGACATTGCAGGTACACCGATGGTTCCAAGTCTTCTGATGGCATCAGATTCACAGCAGTGTTTCCAGACAGCGTCGTGCGAGGGCATCTATTATCCTCGGTTAACATTTTTACGGCTGAATTGTATGCCATTCTTATAGCACTTATCCGTATTGCATCTATGCCTGTGTCACAATTTGTGGTCGTTTCAGACTCCATTAGTGCTTTACAGGCTATCCAAAAATTTGATACACCTCACCCCTAGTTCTTCGTATCCAACTTTGGTTACGCCGTATCTCTAGCAAACACAAAGATATTGTTTTTGTTTGGTCCCTGGTCATATTGACGTACAGGGCAATGAACAGGCAGACACTGCTGCACGGTCAGCAGTACATGACCTTCCAGTTTCATATAGAGGTGTTCCATTTACAGACTATTTTGATGTCATTGCTACCCACTTCGCACCCGTTGGCAACAACGTTGGTCTGACCTGCTAGATAAACTTCATTCTATTAAACCGAGTATAGGTTTCTGGCCTTCTCCTTGTCACCAATGTCAAGGTTGGGAGCCTACTCTCCCGTCTTCCATCGGCCACACTCGTCTTACTCACGGTATCTCGTGGAGAGGCTCCCTGTCCCTCTGTGAGCATTGTCAGGTTCCAGTGTCTGTTCGCCACATTGTTGGACGGCTACTATCAACGAGCACGCAGAATTTACCTCGTCATCGTCTTCGCTCTGCTGCCCTTTCTTTACCTTCCCTTCTTGCTGATGGGCCCTCCTTTAATCCTGACTGACTTTGACAGCAACTGATTTACTACACAAAAATGAAGATTATGCCTCTAGCACTCCCCTCAGTCCCTTCTACCTCAATCTCTTACTACCTCTATCCCTGCACTATCCACTGCACTCCATAACCTACTAATCATCCCTCTCCCTCTTATACCCACTACCCATTATACCTGCATCCTGCCCTGCTTGCACTGTATGACCCTTGTAGTTTAGCACGTCTTTTGATTATAATAATATACAGTGGACCCTTCTTTTTTCGTTGAAAATTCTTTCCAGAATGCTGTTCAAGTGCCGTTACCGAACGAATTTGTTCCCATAAGTACAAATGTAAGTTAGATTAGTCACTTCAGACCCCCAAAAATACACTTACATAATTGTTCGAGTTTGGAGGTGAACAAAACAAGAGGGTCCATTGTATATGCATTTTATCGCTCTAGGGCACTTTAAATGTCGTAGAATATCATGTGTGGGTGATCTGACTTCCTACAAAATACTACTCACCTCTCACCCTACATTAAGACTTCAAATATTTTAAGGTAAGCAATGAGTGTACTGTGTGTAAACTTGTTACCTAGCATTTATAGTGGGAAAAAGGCTTTCCGCTTTACGGTGGTACCCTGGAACCTAACCTGCCGTGTAAGTGGGGCCCTACTGTTAAATACTTTTTAGTGTATAATCAGTTAGTAGTGAGAAAGTCATGAATACCATTAATACTAAACAGGGCTCTAATTGGCTTTGAAAGTAGTAATGTTGCAATAGTGCAGTATTATAATTAAAACCTAGTGCTAAATCTACTGGGGTTTCAATAGTGCAGGAGTAATGAGTGATGTACTATTAACTTTTTCCCTTAATCTTTTGATACCTATGGGATTGTTACTTGCCCTTGAATATAATTACTTTTCTGTTCATGTGAATACTGCATACACAAGGATTGATCTAGGTGGGAAAAAGAAAGGCAAAGAATTTATGCATTTTTACTTTCATTGAATACACATGAAGTATTTACATGCACTACCTTTGACTACTTAGGCTTACCACATAAAACCACAAACCATCGCCTATAGACAACATATCTCATTATACTAGAATGATATAGCCTAATTCAATTTTCTTTTAAGGTTAGTATCACCTGGTTTAAAAATAAAGCACTAGGCTTTCTCTAAATTGAAGTACCTTAATGATAGCCTCTAATTCAGCAACAGTGTTCAATTGAGAGAAAAGTGTTTCGAGTGTAAAATACAAACTACGTACATAAATTTGATAATACACAATTTGCCAAACATTTTGCTTTTAGTTTGAGAAAAATCACTGCTCATTAATGTTGCATAATACTTACACAAATACTATTTTTCATTTATGATAAACAGTGCTTGCCAGCATTGCTTTTAAATGTGAAATGTACTTAATTATGTAGTTAACATACAATTTCTTTGGTGCTAGTCTCCTACAATTAATTTTTTAAATTAAAACCCACAAAATAATCCTTGTAAAACAAAACTCATTGCAATTTTAAAAAGTATTTAAAACCAATTACATAGTATTTGAGTTGATAACTCTAAATTTAACATAATTTAAGAGAATGTCTAATTTGAAATTAAATTTCTTGAAAACAATATTCATTATTCTGAAAACTATTATATTACTGGCCACAACATTTTTGCATATCCCCAGGTATTAGACATGGTAATATCAGGCCTCACAGATGAGAGTAAACCAGTGTTTTTTTCCCTGCATCAGCAGTCATACAAGTGATTTCATACTGAGAGCACTTTTATATATCCTCTGCTTCCTTCCATTGCATAATCAGGGTTAAAACTATGCTCCCAAGCAGATTAATGTACTATTTGACCTAGACTGTTCCAACAGCGAGTTGGAAATGGTTCTACAGATTCAAAAAAACGTTGAATGATCAAATACTATAATCAAGACAAAAGTATCATCGTTTAGGGCATCCAACAAATGAAGCAGACCTAATAAAAACTCAAAGACCTAGAGGGCTCTACCCTTCCTCAGGAAAATATTCAATAATTGAATATTTCCACGACTTGAGCCTATTTCAAGCTACTTCTGGCCTTAAAATAGACCAAAATCATCTGTCACTAGTATGTTTTCCATTCTATCAACTGATAAAAAAATATCCAATAAAACCTCCCTAGAAAACCCCCGTTTCTATTTTAAACCAAACAAGGTCATAGGTTTGCTTTTCCCCATGTATCATATGGAATGGGAATTTTTTTTATACTGTGCACTCACCACTAAGACCCATTCTCATGTCTAGGGCAAAATTTAATTCTCACAGCATATTTCAGGGTGCTGTGCTTAAAATGTAGCTCTACATGAGCAACACTGACATCCAAGTAGATCTTCATGGAAAACAGTTACAAGATTAATTTTGGGCCCTTGACTGTTTAAGAGCTAAAAGTAAACTGATAGTCACAGATTCTGGTCCTGTTCATAATAGCTACTCCTCCCACTGGTACATGTATCCTTTGCATAATCAGGGTAAAACTGAGAGGAAACTATACATATATACCATGCAAGGACATGTGCAGATAGCCTTCCTCTGTAGGAAATGTTCACAACCTGCTCCTCCCTACTCATTTCTATCACTGAAAATGTGAGGAAATGATGCTCTTATTTTTTTTAATAAAATTAGTTTATATTTACAAAAGCATTTTTGTAGTCATCACACCAGTCAGTAAGAGCATCAGGAAACTGTCGTAACCCTTAAACCCAACAAAACATGAAATACCTTCATTATTTTTTTTTTTGTGTATGTTGGGAAGCCTTGCACTCTATGGGATATTTTATTCAGCATACCTAGCAAAAAAACTTATGGCCAGTAACATAGGGTACATGAAACTTTATATACAATATTATTAGACAACCAATTACAACTTAGAAAATCCCTTAAACCCTACTTGCTTGTCATACTGCATTAATATGTAACTACTTCCTTGACCATTACATGAACTCTGTATAATCTTTAAATTATTTATCACAGCAGGTGGTAGCATTAGCTATACAGGCTTCTGATTTTTCTTAATTTGTCAACATTGATGTTAATATACTTTACAGGACAATCTAGGATACATTGCAGACTGCATCATTAATTGCCTCTGCAACATAATCAATGTTCCCTGTTGTGATACCACACATATTTATACGACCACTAGACAAAAGGAAGATGTGGTACTTTTCACCCAAGTATTTTGATTGCTTTGCTGCAAAGAAAAAAATAATCTTTAATTTAAAGAAACAGTGAATATATTAAATTCATAGATAAAAAATATAATGAGTACTTCTATTCAAGCCATGTCACTTTTGATGCATTCTTATCATACCCAGTTTTTCATTATCCATGTCTGCCTACTTAACTTCTTAACCTTCCTTCCATACGAACACAAGAGAATTGCTGCAGGCCTAATGGCCCAAGCTAAGCAGGTCCTACTCTTGCCTACTCGTGTACTTGTCTAACTTATTTCTAAAGCTGCACCAGGTTTTAGCTTCAATGATGCTACTTGGGAGTTTGTTCCACTCATCCACAGCTCTTATCAACCCAATGCTTACCTATATCCTTTCTAAATTAATTTTTTCCAACTTTAGCCCATTGCTGAGTCCTGTCTTGGTTAGATCTTTTTAGCATGTTATTTACATCCCCCTTTATTTATTCCTTTTTTCCATTTATACACCTCATCATATCTAACTAATTCTACACCTGTCTAGAGTGCAGATTCAGTGCCCTCGGTCTATCCTCTTAGGAAAGATTTTTGATACATGAGATCAACTTTGTCATCCTTCTCTGTACATTTTCCAGCACATTTATGTCCCTTCTGTAATATAACCAGAGCTGTGCAGCATAATTTAAATGAGGCCTAACCAATGATAAGAGAGATTTGAAGAATAACACGACTCCTGTTAATTATACTTTTCTTGATATGAAGCCAAGAATTCTATTCACTTTATTGCAAACACTTACACTGTTGTTTTGGCTTTAGATTACTGCTAATCGGAACTCCTAAACCTTTTTCACATTCAGAGTGATTAAGATCTACAATATTTAGTTTACAAGTGCCATGGTTATCTTCTTTTTCAAGGTTTAGAACTCTGCATTTGGATATATTAAAATGCAACCACTGCATCAGTCTATTCAGATCTTTCTGTAGTGCTCTAGTGTCCTCATCAGAACAAATCCGACAGCCTATTTTGGCTGCATTAGCAAACTTACTTATTATTTATTCCCATGTTTATAAAGAACACAAAGGCACAATACACAACCCACACATAGAAAACCTTTATGACATCGTTGTCAAAGTTTCTTTCACCTATGTCGAGTTATTTGTGTATAGTATCCCTCATCTATGCCGTTTATGTATACTGTTAACAAAGGTGTCAACACTGACACCTGTGGAAGACCACTTGTAACTCATCCCCACTCTCATTTCTCCTGATTTATGCAAACTTGCCTATCTGTCAACCATGCCTCTATCCAGGAAAAAAAAAAATTCCCTCCTATTCTGTGTGTGTCTACTTTCCTCAGCAATCTCAGATATGGAAACTTTTTCACAACACAATATTCCATTTGTTCAAAGACATTCAAAACCTAGTGATCATACCTCCATGACCTGGCCTCAGTGATCATACCTCCATGACCTGGCCTGAGACGAGGTCATGGAGGTGTAGAAAAAATTAAAGAATTAAGAAATATCATGGTTAAAATGGATTAAGATTTATAATTACAGTAAAACCACTTAACAAATTAATAGGGAAGAGGGTGTACGATAATGCCAATTGTCCGCAACTCCCAAATTATGAAATTAATATTTCACTAGAGTCCACATTGTCTTCTGTATAGTGGACTTGATTCCCCCAATGCCGAAGACAGACACTCAGAACAGAGGTACTGTAACCTGTAGTACTACATTACAGTCTAGTACTTTTATAGTACTTACATAATTCACAATAATTTCACTTACCTCTTTTAGGGTGACGAGGTGTAAACTGCTGCGATCAATAATGATGACTTAGAATAACGTATTCAGTGTCAGAGGAGTTGTAAAGTTTACTAGAGAAAATAATGCAAATGGCTGAGAACCATACATTTTCTCTTGGACCACCACTTGTTTTAGAAACGAGTATTAACTGCACTTTATAGGCATACCTCGTTAACCCTTTCAGGGTTGCGAGGCCCTCTCCCAAACTTGTTCTCAGGGTCGCAAATTTTTCGGAAAAAATAATTATTTTTTCTTATAAAATGATAGATAATCCTTTTCCGATCATAATGACACCAAAAGTATGAAATTTGATGAAAAACTAACGGAATTATGCTCTCGCAAAGTTAGCGGTATCGACGATGTTTACGCATCGGCGATTTCGCCCACTGTGCCCTATTTTTGGCCAATTCCAATGTTTCAGTCTACCAAAATTTTAGCTATTTCACTAGAATTCCATTTGTTCTATCAATCGAGTACAAGAAACCGCCAAATTACCGATTTGAACTACCCAATAAAGTGGTCTGAAATTGGCAATTTGGCCAATTTCACACAAATTTCAAAAGATGCCAATTTCAAAATAGGGTCCAGAATAAACGAGAGACATTCCTGGCACTAAAATAACATTTTATCTGTTCATTAGTCACATCTCCAGGCTCCTCTTACATTACTTTTGCTTTCAATTTTGAACTTTTTATTCTCGCAAAAAATAGAAGATTTTCTGTTATGTATACTACTATTGCATCAGTGTAAAAACTGTATAAATAATATCAGCGCACTTGTGCAAGAATATTTGACTCGCCAGTTGATGTGTATTGGACGCATGGCGTGATTTGTTTACTCCTGAACATCGGCAAAATAGAACATTTTCACTATTTTGCGCTCAGTTTCAAGGTACTTGTCATCGTAAAACCAATCAAAATTATCTATATTTCTGTAATATATCTTCCATTCTATCAAATGAGACTAAGAAAACGAGAATACAACCATAAATACCATACGGAAATAGCCTGCAAAGTCTCTGTTTTAAACCAAAAACACGGTCGGTTTTTTTCCTCATTACGCACTGTGGTGCAGGATTTTTTTTATACTGCACACACTGACCGCACAGACCCATTCTCTCACATCTAGGCCTACCAGCCTGTTTCCACTTGATTTGAGGGCGCTAGAATTTAGACGTACTAGCAAGTCGAAAACCCTGGTGCGTAAGCCGTACTAGTATGGCCGAAACCCTGAAAGGGTTAATACAGCACTCGCTTTGGAGCACCTCGCTAATGTGGTTCTTTTCACTTATATTCACGTTTATTTTCAGAACTTGCCTTGCTCTTAAGATGGTTTTTGGCAATTTTCAAAAACATTTTATTATTTTCACTTTTTTATGCTTTTAAATGCACTGGCAAGTAAAAAAAAAGGTTGATTCGCTTTATGGCAGCAGTCTGGAACCTAACTTGTTATATTAGTAATGTATACCTGTATTAATAAATCCAGGGAAAATTATTAGAGACTGGATGACGAGCAAAAGCACAAGCGAGCACAAACAGGTGTGGATGGCCTACAGCTCGGGGAACAATGAAAACAGACAGCTTTGGTGTGGTCACTTTAGCCCGTATATACTGGACTAGCGCCTGAGTTAGTGGCCTTGGTCCAATGCTTAAGACAAGGCACTACTGCTATGGACACTGGAATTACGGAATTTTGTTCATTTTGTCTGATAGTCTTTGTCCAAAATTGCCGAAATCTATAAGAGCTTATTGTTAACCCTTTAAGTGTGGGTCCTGTTCTATGGCTTTGAAGCCCTGGTTGGTCCCATTGTTCTATGCCACGAGCTCAGCTCAGATAGGCTGTGAGCAGTAAATTTGGGCCTAGATATGATAGAATGGGTCTATGCCATAAGTGTGTGCCATATAAAAAAAAAATCCTTCAGCAAGCAATGCACAGTGGGGGGGGGGGGGGACTGCGACTGTATTTCTGGTTTAAAACAAGAGACTTTACGGTGTATTTTTGCATGGGTTTTATGGTTGTATTCTAGATTTCGTGGTCTCATTTGATAGAATGGAAGATATATTACAGAAATAGAGATGATTTTGATTGGTTTTAGAAATGAAGCTTGAAATTGAGCTCAAAATAGCAGAAATGTTCAATTTTTCCCAAAATTCCAGAGTACACAAATATTGCCACTCGTCCAATACGTGTCCATCTGTCCAGTCTAATACGCTTTTAAGAATGCACTGACATTTATACAGGTACAGTGGTCCCTCGGTTTTCGTGCATCTCCAAACTCGAACATTTATGTAAGTGTATTTTCGTAAGTGCTGTTGCAAGTGTATTTTTGGGGGTCTGAAATAGACTAACCTACGTGACATTATTTCTTAAGGAAGTAAATTCGTTCGGTAATGGCACTTGAGCAACATTCTGGAGACGATTTCGGCAAAACCGAGGGACCACTGTATTACAATAATGCACTAGTCTGCACAACAGTAAATTTTCTATATTTTGTTTGAATAAAAATTCTAAACGAAATTCATGTGTAACATTGGAGAGGCCTGGGAATGTCTGCATTGTTTATTCTGGACCCTATTTTGAAGTTGGCATTTCTTGAATTTTGTGTGAAATTGATCAAATTACCAATTTCTGATGACTTTGCTGGGTAGTTGAAATAGTTAAATGGGCAGTTTATTGTACTTAATTGATAGAATGGAAAGTATACTAGCAAAATAGCTAAGAATTTGATCGACTGGAATAATGTAACTACCTTAACCCTTAAACTGTCCAAACGTAGACCTACGTTTGTACTGCTAGCAATTCAAACGTAGATCTACGTTTTATTTTTCCTGCCACCAAATCTGGCATGATTGGCCCGAGATGCCTGGTCAGTATAGAATGGGTTTTAACACTCAGTGTGCGCACTATTAAAAAATCTGGGACCACTTAGTACCTTGTGGGAGCACCAGTTCAATTGAGCGCAGGCTAGAGCAATTAGCATGGCAAACACCAGGGATTCACTTATGTCATGTCGTATTAACAAACAAACAAACAAATTTTATTTCATTGCAGATTGCAATGATGGATATGGTCACAAGTGGTTGAGGAAATCTCAAAAACCTCAATAATAACCCATGTGTAACATTTGTGCAACATCCTTTCATTTTTGATACCACTGGTAGTGTCATCCTGCCAGAATGTCCCATAACCTATGCCCTAAGTACAGAAACGATTCTGGAACATGTGTAATACGTATTCGGCAGGCTGGTTATATCTGTGCGAGTCAATATCTGTGCGAGTCAATATCTGTGCGAGTCAATATCTGTGCGAGTCAATATCTGTGCGAGTCAATATCTGTGCGAGTCAATATCTGTGCGAGTCAATATCTGTGCGAGTCAATATCTGTGCGAGTCAATATCTGTCGAGTCAATATCTGTGCGAGTCAATATCTGTGCGAGTCAATATCTGTGCGAGTCAATATCTGTGCGAGTCAATATCTGTGCGAGTCAATATCTGTGCGAGTCAATATCTGTGCGAGTCAATATCTGTGCGAGTCAATATCTGTGCGAGTCAATATCTGTGCGAGTCAATATCTGTGCGAGTCAATATCTGTGCGAGTCAATATCTGTGCGAGTCAATATCTGTGCGAGTCAATATCTGTGCGAGTCAATATCTGTGCGAGTCAATATCTGTGCGAGTCAATATCTGTGCGAGTCAATATCTGTGCGAGTCAATATCTGTGCGAGTCAATATCTGTGCGAGTCAATATCTGTGCGAGTCAATATCTGTGCGAGTCAATATCTGTGCGAGTCAATATCTGTGCGAGTCAATATCTGTGCGAGTCAATATCTGTGCGAGTCAATATCTGTGCGAGTCAATATCTGTGCGAGTCAATATCTGTGCGAGTCAATATCTGTGCGAAGTCAATATCTGTGCGAGTCAATATCTGTGCGAGTCAATATCTGTGCGGAGCTCAATATCTGTAGCGAGTCAATATCTGTGCGGAGCCAAAATCGAAGCGAGTCTATATCTGTGCGAGTCTATATCTGTGCGAGTCTATATCTGTGCGAGTCTATATCTGTGCGAGTCTATATCTGTGCGAGTCTATATCTGTGCGAGTCTATATCCCTGTCTCACATGTACAGATAAGTACAATTATACATAGTGTAAATTACCTAGGATAACCCAAAAATTACAGGCAAAGTGCTATACAGTGCTTGTAGATATAAAACATAATAAGCATAACTGGAAGTAATACGCATTGTCACTTCTGCATTGTGTGTAATACTTGTTGGTTTACAAGCTGCTCTCTGAGACTGAGACAAGCAGACGGAAAGAGAGACCCAGACAGAAAAGCAGAGCTAGACAGATATGTTTGTGTGTAACAGTGGAAACAAATAAAGCCAGGGTTCCCTGCAGCAGTGCGCAATCATCGTGTCGCTCCACTGCTTACCCTGTCAGCAGTTTAGTGACACTAGTCATACACCATGCTTCAAGAAGTTTCATATGTACTCCAGCATGTCAAACATTGCCGAGACCTATAAATACATGTACAGTAGTACCTCGAGTTACGATATTTTTTCGTTCGAGAATGCTGTTCAAGTGCCATTACCAAACGAATTTATCCCCATAAGGAATAATGTAAAATAGACTAGTCCTTTTACACCCCCAAAAATATACTTACAAAAGCATTTAAAAAAATAAACTTACATGAAAGGGCGATTTTGGGGACCATCGTAACTCGAGGTACCACTGTACGTACTTTGTATATATTTCTAGACAATAGTAAATGACCAAATCAGGTGAAAATGTTCACCTGTCGGTGTGATTGAATATTTGAGTACTATTTCAGTACCTAATATTAGTGTCAGAACAAAGATTGGCTATGAAATCACAAGAACTATTATAAATTTTAATTATCAGAACATAAAAATTATATAAATTAAAATAAAAACGAGAAAAAAAGTATATCGGCAACACTTCTGCAAGCAGCAGGACTATGTTGCCATCAGGTGAGCATCCAGCGCTAACTTCGCAGTCTTATATCTCGGTAAGTACTGGTCCTAAAATTTTTTTTTTGATCTTAACAGAAAATTGCCCTCTAATTAAAAAAAAAAAAAAATGTTCGGAGTGCTGCGCGAGTGAACGTAGATATACGTTTGGACAGTTTAAGGGTTAATATTAGACTCAAGTGGACAAAATTGCTGATACGTACGTAAATATTGCTGACACTGTAAAATTCACGAAAGTGTAATTTCATTGAAGTTTCCATCAAATTTGGTACAGTGGACCCTTGAATTTCGTGATTAATACATATGTTCAGAGTCTGCCGAAATTCAAAATGTACGATTTTTAAAACCATTTTCCCCATAAGAAATAATGTAAATCAAATTAATCCCATTCCAGACACCCAAAAGTATTTAAAAAATATTTTTTTTTACATTAAATGTACATTTATCTACACAGAAAACAATGAGACATGAAGAATAAAACAATAACTTGACACTTACCTTTATTGAAGAGTTGTTGATGTGTGGAAGATGGTAGAGGACGGAAGAGTTGCTATTGTTTGGAAGGGGAATCCCCTTCCATAAAGACTTCAGGTAGCAAGTCCTTTTCTGGGGTTGCTTCCCTTCTTTGTTTTTTAATGCCACTAGGACCAGCTTGAGTCACTGGACCCATCACTCAAAAAATTGTTCCAGAAAGGTCTGTTTCTGGCGTTTCTTTAAAATTTCCCTAAAATGAGACAAGACTGTCATTGAACATGTCGCATACATGGCCTGCAACAGCTTTGTCAGGGTGATGTTCCATCCTAGTCCACATTGCATACATATCTCTAATCTCTGAAGAAAGCAACTTCTTCCCTCTCCCTTCCTCCTCCTCTGAAGCAATTTCCTGAGCTGTGGTCTGTTGCTGTTGCAGATTAAGGTCTAGCAGCTCTTCAGTGGTTAGCTCTTCATTGTGGTCCTCCACCAACTCTTCCACATCCTTGCCACTAATCTCCAACCCCAATGCCACAATAGATTCCACAACTGGCATTGGGTTGTCAGGGCCAGCCTCAAACCCTTCAAAATCTTTGTCAAGGACACATTCTGGCCACAATTTTCTCCAAGCAGAGTTCATCGTCCTGGAAGTCACTCCCTCCCAAGCCTTACCTATAAGGTTTATGCAATGGAGGATACTGAAGTGATCTTTCCAGAACTCTTAGGGTCAATACAGAGTCCAAGGTTATGTCAAAGCACCTTTGAAACATTGCTTTGGTTTTGAGTTTTTTGAAGTTTGAAATGATCTGCTGGTCCATGGGCTGGAGGAGAGGAGTGGTATTAGGGGGGCAAGAACTTCACTGTGATGAAATTAAACTCCTTCACCATTTGCTCTTAGAAGTCTGGAGAATGAGCAGGAGCATTGTCCATTACCAGGAGGCACTCGTTTCAAATTATTTTCCAGGAGGTATTTCTTCACACTGGGGCCAAACACTTCATTAAACCAATCAAGGAAAATGCCCTTCGTGACCCATGCCTTACTGTTAGCCTTCCACATCACACACAAATTAGCCTTCGCGACACTTTTTCTTGAACACACTGGGATTTTCAGAGTGATACACCAGTAAAGGCTTCACTTTGAAATCCCCACTAGCATTACCACACAACATGAGAGTTAGCCTGTCTTTCATAAGCTTGTCCTGGCAGTGCCTTTCCCTCCTGCGTGATGTAGGTCCTCTGGCATTTTCTTCCAAAAGAGGCCTGTTTCATCACAATTGAACACTTGAGGGACGAATTCTTCAGCCTCTACATAGTCCTTGAATTCACTTATGAATTTTTCAGCCGCATGTTTGTCTGAACTGGCAGCCTCTCCATGCCTTACAACATCGTATATGCCACTTCGCTTCTTGAAATTTTCGAACCAGCTTGAATTCACCTAGATCAGCACTCGTTCCAGGCCTTTTCTTTATGAGATCGTCATGCAACTGCCTTGCCTTTTTGCAAATTATCGACTGCGTAACACTATCTCCTGCTAACTCTCTGTCTGATCCACACCAGCAACAACTTCTCAACATCTTCGATTATTTGCGATCTCTTTCGTTAGCATATTCACCCCTTTAGCAACATCAGCTTCCTTGGTTTCCTTTTTCTTCGCCACGATGGAAGTGATGGTTGAATGGGCCTTCCCGTACATCCTGGAGAGCTCCGCCACACACATTCCACTTTCATATTTTTCCATGATCTCTTTCTTAACTTCAATTGTGTTTCTCACTTTCTTTACCAAAGGACTGGCACTAGGAGCTTTCTTTGGGCCCATGGTGGCTTATTTAGCAGTTGCAAGCACTAAAACGAATGAAATATTAAGAAATGTATCGTATGAACACATGAGGTTATCGTCACTTGCCGAGATACAATGCCAGACTGACTGAATGGGTGTGTGTGTGTGTGTGTGTGTGTGTGTGTGTGTGTGTGTGTGTGTGTGTGTGTGTGTGTGTGTGTGAGAGAGAGAGAGAGAGAGAGAGAGAGTTACCATTTTGTCCTAGGCACATGTCGATTAGACACTAGGCCTGTTGTATGTGTGTGTGTAAGGAAACACTTAAAAATGTTTCCTCCCCACCGGGAATTGAACCCGGGCCCTCCATGCATGAAGCGAGAGCTTTAACCACTAGACCACCGGGTGTGTGTGTGTGCATGCGGAGGGACGCGTTTCATATGACCATATGACCGCCGATTTCTAAGCCAAATCACGAAAATCAAGCCAATATTTTGGCAAAAAAAGTTAACGATTTTCAAATTTCACGATATGCAAGGGGGACGAAATTCAAGGGTCCACTGTACTTTTTGTTTTATTACCTTCAGAAAAAGATTACCATTTCACAAGAATTTTTTTTTTAATTTTCCAACCCTGAGAGCAAGTTTGAGGAGCAGGGGTTCTAACCCTCGAAGGGTTAACAGTAATTTGCACTATACTACGACAATTTTACTATTGTAGTGTACCCCATTTTTGAAGGATTATCATCTTCCTTCATTACTTTAGTACCCTCTCCAGTTGACCACCTCACTAACCAATATCAATATGAAATGTAGTGAAGAACATTTTGTGTAATATTTTAACCATCCCTTAAACCCCAAATACAAGAACTAATATCTATAAAATGGAAAACACTAAAATGTGCAAGCTTACCAGACAACCCTGTGAAGGAGAACATTCCAATTTGGGCAGTGATGTGGTCCCAAGTGCCTGGTGTACCCAACTTCTCTAGACGTTCCCTGAGACCCTTGCGCATTTCTATAATGCGCCCACTCATCGTCTTTATGCAGCCTTTCCTGTGAAGCAAAGGATGATTAAGAACCCTTATAGGTGGGTACCTTTAATCTGGGCTTGATCAAAGGAATTTTAGCTAACCTCCCATTCCTTGGATCAAACCTGATTACCTCCCATTCCCCTGGTGCTGTATGACCCCTTGTAAGTTTAAGAGTTTCCCAATAAAATAAAAATTTGGTTGATCATTATCCCCTTTACAATTTTTAAAACCTTGAACAAATCAAAGTTTTTGCAGATGCCCTTCAAATTGTTTAGCACAGTAAAAATTTATTTAATACAAATAATGGAGAAATTTAAAAAAATTAGTGATGAATGTCGCCCCATGACATCCCTCACGACATCACTCCAGGACGTCACCACGGCACCTCGTGATGTCACCCCATGACATCCCCTCACGACGTCACGCCTGACATCACCACATGTCACGAGTGCTGTAGTTTCACAGTGAGCAAATTGTTGCATTATTTTCAAGAAGTTTGCAAGAAGATATGTCGTTTAATTGATTCCTCTCAGCCAGTGTTCTCTCATGTCCGTGTATGGCTTAGTGTCGATTTTTGCACAGAAAAGCATTTTTTGCTAGTAAGCCATGTTGTATCCATGTGCAGTATGTGTGTGCAGTTCCATGTGTCCTGTGTAGTCTTGAGCACCAATGTAACACTGTCACCCACCCGTGTGATCCCGCGCTCGCTTGACAGCTGACATCTGTCAGTTCAGGCGTCAGTTACGAGCGTCCGAGCCCCTTGTACAGAAAGCTATTTATGTTCGCCGCTAATGATGCCCTGCTGAATCGTATCCGCGATAATTCCCCCATCTAGACCCGTTCCGCTTCACCTTCTGACAGTCGGAGTACAGTTATATGTAGAGAGCAGTCTCAGGACGCTTAGACCGTCCTCTGCTGTAATTTCAACTGTCGAGAGAATGACACTCGTCAAGCCGCAGTTAAGCCTGTCGCCAGGCGACTGTCAGCCTCGTGTCACAGCTTCAGTGAGCAGCCTGCACAAAGATGATGTCACTTTGACTGCTAGTCCACTCACTGCAGTAAGGTGTATGCTGCTACGACCTCCAGATGTTTCACCGAGTCGTCCCTGCCACGACTCACTCCACACTCGCCACCAGTGACAGCCCCAGCGACAGTACCAGTCAAGAAATGTCCTGAGTCGCATGCCTGAAGAAGTCCTGCCCTGTTGCGACTACTGACGACGCCTCACTCGAGGGCACCAGCAGGTTGTGCCCCAGGTCGAGTGAACCCTGCAGCGACTACTACGATGACTGCTTCACCGCTCCAGGGGAGACCGTACCCTGTTACGTC
Source organism: Cherax destructor (assembly GCA_009830355.1). Lineage (NCBI taxonomy): Eukaryota > Metazoa > Arthropoda > Malacostraca > Decapoda > Parastacidae > Cherax > Cherax destructor. Next base: position 136,062 of record WNWK01000374.1, on the reverse strand, counting down.
ACAGCTAGAGCCGCAGCGATGTCTCCTGTGTTGCAGTATCTGTCCAGACGCAGGAAGGCATGCAGTGCTGCATTGACGCTCACTGCCTTAGACCATGAAGCACACCTTTTTTTTCTTCCTTCTCCATATGTGTATACATATATATATACAGTGGTACCTCGAGTTACGATGGTCCCCAAAATCGCCCTTTTATGTAAGTTTATTTTATTAAATGCTTTTGTAAGTATATTTTTGGGGTGTAAAAGGACTAGTCTATTTTACATTATTCCTTATGGGGATAAATTGTTGGTAATGGCACTTGAACAGCATTCTCGAACGAAAATATCGTAACCGAGGTACCACTGTATACAGTGGACCCAGTTCGTAAACCCGAAATCGTACATTTATGTAAGTATAATATTGCAGTGCTTGTGGAAAAGTATTTTGGGGTCTGAAATAGACTAACCTACGTGACATTTTTCCTTAAGGGAGTAAATTCGTTCGGTAATAGCACTTGATCAGACTTCAGGAGTGAAGTTTTTACGAAACTCGGGGGTCCACTGTATATATGTATGTTTTTATTTTGTGTTCTGTGCCCTGTTCCTGCGAGAGAGACCGAGTTTTTTACTGCCAGTCATGGTCAGGGTCGACCATGGGTTCGTGGCCGAGCGATGTAAACAGCCTGTACTGTCTGCATAGACAGCCTATTCTGTCTGCCAGCTGAGTTCATGTTTCGCGCCATGCTCGTTCTGCCACCTATAGGCCCATACCCACTTCAGTCAGCCCCACCATGTTCTGTCCTCACTCACTCAGCGGCCTTCCTAGAGTAAACAGGCCTACTCCTCTCTCCCTTGCAGGCGCATGGCCCTTGGGGTTTTGGGCACAAACACACTGCCTGTGTACCCTCACGTTATTTGCTAATAAAGTAAGAAGCCTCCGAAGCCTTATCATTGCTACCCCGCCTTGATCGACAACGCAATAGTTTTAGAAAAGTGTGTGTTACTCGCCTAATTGTGGTTGCAGGGGTCGAGACTCGCTCCTGGCCCCACCTCTTCACTGAGCGCTACTAGGTCCTCTCTCCCTGCTCCATGAGCTTTATCATACCTCATCTTAAAGCTATGTATGGTTCCTGCCTCCACTACATCACTTGCTAGACTATTACACTTCCTGACAACTCTGACTGAAGAAATACTTCCTAACATCCCTTTGACTCATTTGAGTCTTCAACTTCCAATTGTGACCCCTTGTTTCTGTGTCCCCTCTTGAACATCCTGTCTGTCCACCTAATCTATTCCTCACAGTATTTTGAATGTCATTATCATGTCTCCCCTAATGTTGTGTGGGGTTCGAGAGAGATAAATAGGTTGTCAAAGGATACTCCTTGTAGGATGGTTACGGTATATTTACGAGTCTGTGAGAGGAGGTGTACCAGGCTACGTCTGTCCAGTTGGGTGTCGGCCTAGTAGCGAGGGTGGAGGTCTGTGACGTAGTCAACACATGGAGCGGGTATTGTGACGTCACACACAAAGGGACCAGCTGTATAAACTAAGATGAATGCTAATACACTACACAAGTGTATATATAATACTGACACGACACTAACCCTCCTGTCCTCCAGTGTCATCAGGCCGATTTTCCTTAACCTTTCTTTGTAGGACATTCCCCTTAGCTCTGGTACTAGCCTTGTTGCAAACCTTTGCACTTTATCTAATTTCTTGACATGCTTGACTAGGTGTGGGTTCCAAACTGGTGCTGCATACTCCAGTATAGGCCTGACATACACAGTGTACAGTGTCTTGAACAATTCCTTAAGGTATTGGAACGCTATTCTCAGGTTTGCCAAGCGAGCGTATGCTGCAGCAGTTATCCGTTTGATGTGCGCTTCTGGAGACGTGCTCGGCATTATACTAACCCCGAGATCTTTCTCCTTGAGCGAGGTCTGCACTCTTTGGCCACCTAGCCTATACTCTGTCTACAGTCTTCTTTGCCCTTCCCAGATCTTCATGACTTTGCATTTGGCGGGGTTAAATTCGAGTAGCCAGTTGCTGGACCATGTGTCCAGGTCACTTTGTAATGCTGCCTGATCCTCATCCGATTTGATTCTTGTCATTAACTTCACATCGTCTGCAAAACAGGGACACTTCTGAATCTATCCCGTCATGTCATTCACATATAACAAGAACAGCACTAGTCCTAGGACTCGACCCGTGGGACCCTGCTAGTCACAGGCGCCCACCGTGATAACTCATCACGTACCATGACTCGTTGCCTCCCTGTCAGGTATTCTCTGATCCATTGCAATGCCCTTCCTGTTATACGTGCCTGATCCTCAAGCTTCTGCACTAATCTCCTGTGGGGAACTGTGTCGAAGGCCTTCTTGCAGTCCAAGTAAATGCAGTCAACCCACCCCTCTCTCTCACGTCTTACTTCTGTTACCGTGTCATAAAACTCCAGTAGGTTTGTGACACAGGATCTCCCTTCCATGAATCCATGCTGGTTGTCGTTTGTAATCTTGTTCCGTTCCAGGTGCTCAACCACTCTCCTCCTAATAATCTTCTCCATGACTTTGCACACTACATGTCAGTGACACTGGTCTGTAGTTTAGTGCCTCGTTTCTGTCTCCTTTCTTAACCCTTTCGGGTTTATGGTCGTACAAGCAAGTCTTACGTGCTGGGGTTATTGATGTACTAGTACGCCTAAATTCTAGCGCCCTCAAATCAAGCAGAAACAGGCTTTTAGGCCTAGACGTGATAGAATGGGTCTGTGCGCAGTATAAAAAAACTCCTGCACTACACAGGACATAATAAGGAAAAAAAAAACTGACAGTGTTTTTGGTTTAAAACAGACTTTGCAGTCTATTTTCGTATGGTATTTATGCTTGTATTCTCATTTTCTTAGTCTCATTTTATAGAATAGATGATATATTACAGAAATAGAGATAATTTTGACTGGTTTCACAATGACAAGTACCTTGAAACTGAGCGCAAAGTAGCGAAAATGTTCGATTTTGGCCGATGTTCAAGAGTAAACAAATCACCACACCATGCGTCCAATACACATCAACTGGAAAGTTATATTCTTGCACAAGTGCGCTGATATTATTTATACCATTTTTACAATGATGCAGTTGTATACATAACAGTAAATCTTCTATTTTTTTGTGAGAATAAAAATTCAAAATGGAAAGCAAAAGTAATGTAAGAGGGGCCTGGAGATGTGACTAATGAACAGAGATGATGTTATTTTAGTGCCAGGAATGTCTGCATTGTTTATTATGGACCCTATTTTGAAATTGGCATCGTTTGAAATTTGTGTGAAATTGGCCAAATTGCCATTTTCTGACACTATTTTGGGTAGTTGAAATTGGTAAATAGGCGTTTCTTGTACTCAATCGATAGAAGAAATGGAGTTCTAGCGAAATAGCTATAATTTTAGTAGACAAACATTGGAATTTGCCGAAAATAAGGCTCAAAGTGGGCAAAATCGCCGATGCGTAAATGTCATGGATACCGCTAACTTTGTGAAAGCATAATTCCGTTAGTTTTCGATCAAATTTCATAATTTTTGTGGCATTATGATCGGAAAAAGATTCTCTATCATTTCATAAGAAAAATTTTTTTTTTTTTTTAATTCTTGGACCCTGAGGAGGAGTTTCAGAGAGACCCCTTGGACCCCCAAAGGGTTAAAAATGGGGACTACATTTGCCATCTTCCATACCTCAGGTAGTTGCCCAGTTTCAAGGGATATGTTGAAGATTGTGGTTAGTGGCATACGCAGCATCTCTGCTCCTTCTCTAAGGACCCACGGGGAGATGTTGTCCGGTCCCATCGCCTTTGAGGTATCAAGGTCATTTAGCAGCTTCTTCACCTCCTCCTCAGTTGTGTGTATGTCATCCAACACTCGTTGGTATAGTCCTTGTTGGTGTCCCCCTCTGTGCTGTCTTCCCAGAGTCCTTCCTGTCTCCACTGTAAATACTTCCTTAAATCTCGTGTTGAGCTCCTCGCATACCTCTTGATTGTTTCTTGTGAGTTCCCCACCTTCTTTCCCCAGCCTGATCACCTGGTCTTTGATTGTTGTCTTCCTCCTAATGTGGTTATACAGCAGTTTCGGGTCAGACTTGACTTTCAGTGCTATGTCGTTTTTGTACTGTTGCTGGGCCTCCCTCCTTATCTGTACATACTCGTTTCTGGCTCTTCGACTAATCTCATTTTCCTGGGTCCTTTGCCTTCTGTATTTTTTCCATTCTCTAGTGCACTTAGTTTTTGTCTCCCTACACCTTCGGGTAAACCAATGGCTCATTCTGGTCTTCATTATTTCTGTTGCCCTTGGGAACAAACCTTTCCTCTGTCTCCTTGCATTTTGTTGTTACATATTCCATCATTTCATTTACTGTCTTTCCTACCAATTCTGTCCCACTGAACCTTCTGCAGGAAGTTCTTCATACCCGTAAGTCCCTCCTTTTGTAGTTTGGCTTTTCCCATTCAACTCCTGTTACCCTCTCCACTTGTAACTATGTATTCAAAGCTCAGAACCACATGATCACTAGCTCCAAGGGGCCTCTCATATGTGATGTCCTCAATGTCTAAACTGCTCAGGGTGAACACGAGGTCCAGTCTTGCTGGTTCATCCTCCTCTCTCTCTCTCTCTCTCTCTCTCTGGTAGTGACCCTAACATGTTGATGCATGAGGTTTTCCAGTACCACATCCATCATCTTGACTCTCCTTGTTTCGGGACCCCCATGTGGCTCCAGGTTTTCCCAATCTATCTCCCTGTGGTTGAAATCGCCCATAACCAGTAACTTTGCTCTGTTCGATTTAGCTCTTCTTGCCACCTCAGCTAGTGTGTCCACCATTGCTCTTGGCCTCCTGCAGTTCTGTGGTGGGTTATACATCACTGCAATGACTACCTTATGTTCCCCAGACTGAATTGTACCTACGTACTATGTAATCCCTTTCTCCAATCTCGTACATGCCTTCCGCACGCGCATGCGTGTTATCCAGATGTTTCTGGTGGAATGAAACGCAGGCCTCGTGCCTGTGCCACATGATTGACACCATGACTAACTAGTACTGACCCCAGTTAATCTGAACCTTACACAACCCTGATCCCTACATACCTACCTAGGGAGGTAAGGTGTGACCACGAACAGTCATGTCACTACACTCGACTGAATCTGGTGTAATTTCAAGGAACCACAAATCGGTTCAAGTCTTCAGTACTCTAATGCTGCAACCTGTAATTAGGTGATGAATGCAGTATTACAGGACACTTCTCGTTGGGTGTCTTGCACACATCCTAAATTGTCCCTAGTTGGTCTGAGACCTGCCATCCCATAGTTTTCAAATGTATGCCTGGGGCAGTTGGACATGGTTGCAAGAGACAGCAAAAAATGAACACTTACAGAGCATTCTAGATGTGAGAGAATGTCAGTTCACTGACATTCATAAATTTGGAGATCTTAGCCTGATTGGTCAGGGTCTCAGTTATATCAAGTCAACTGAAGACTCAGATGTGTCAAAGGAATGCAATATTAGTTTTCAGCTTCTCAGAGAAAATAGGTTAGGCAAACCCCCCTTCCCCCTTAGTGGGGGTCACTGACACTGGATTCACTCATTCACCCCTAGTGGTGGAATAAAATTTGACAATCTCCCACTAAAGTAGGGTGGAGTGACCTTAAAAATCAGTCACCATGATTCATTCAATCCCTGTCTTGCCAAAAGTGTGCCAACATAATTCAGATTACCCTTTGACTGCAACATCCCCACCCTTTCTTCAGTGCAGGCACTGCCCTTCCATAAACAATACCTTTCTAACATACCAACAGCATGTCCATTCAAAGCCACTTAGTCTCCATTATCTAACATACTCACGCCTGCTGGGTGCTCAAGCTTCCTTTACCTTATCCCTCCAATGTGTTCATGGAACAATCCCTTCTACCTTGCACCCCCAGATTTGTACACCCTTTTCTTCATCGTATACCTCTCTTCAAGCCTCTGAATCATACTCATGGTGACTATACACTTCATTTTAACCCTTTGGGGGTCGGTGCCGTACTAGTACGTTTTACGAGCAGGGGTTGGTGCGTACTAGTACGCCCAAATTCTAGCGCTCAATTTAACGAAAACGTCTGGTAGGCATACATATGAAAGAATGGGTCTGTGTGGTCAGTGTGCCAGTATAAAAATCCTGCAGTACACACTACATAATGAGAAAAAAAACTGACCGTTTTTTTCGATTAAAACGGCGAATTTGCAGTCGATTTTCATATGGTTTTTATTGATGTATTCTCGTTTTCTTGGTCTCATTAGATAGAATGGAAGATATATTACAGAAATAGAGATGATTTGGATTGGTATGACAATGACAAGTACCTTGAAATTGAGCTCAAAGTAGCGAAAATGTTCGATTTTTGACGATGTTCAAGAGTAAACAAATCACACCATGCCTCCAATACACATCAACTGGCGAGTCTTATATTCATGCACAAGTGCTCTGATATTATTTATACCATTTTTACAATGATGCAGTTGTATACATAACAGTAAATCTTCTATTTTTTGTGAGAATAAAAATTCAAAATGAAAAGCAAAAGTAATGGAACAGGGGCCTGGAGACATGACTAATGAACAGAGAACATGTTATTTTAGTGCCAGGAATGTCTGCCTTGTTTACTCTGGACCCTATTTTGAAATTGGCATCGTTTGAAATTTGTGTGAAATTGGAAAATTGCCATTTTCTGACCACTATTTTGGGTAGATGAAATTGATAAATAGGTGGTTTCTTGTACTCAATCGATAGAAGAAATGGAGTTCTAGTGAAATAGCTATAATTTTAGGAGACTGAAACATTGGAATTTGACGAAAATAGGGCTCAAAGTGGGCAAAATCGCCGATGCGTAAGTGTCATGGCTACCGCCAACTTCGCGAAAGCATAATTCCGTTAGTTTTCGATCACATTTCATAATTTTGGTGGCGTTATGATCGGAAAAAGATTCTCTATCATTTCATAAGAAAAAATAAAAAAAAAAATTCAAAAAAAAATTTCGACCCCAGGAACACTTTCCTGAGAAGGCCTGTCGACCCCCAAAGGGTTAACTTCTATGCTCCGAATTCTTTACACATTCACACCACACACTGCTCTCAAACATGACATCTCCACTGCCTCAAGCCACTTCACTGCAACATTCAAAACCCATGTCTCACATCCATATGACGATATTATTACCCCTTGACTCTGATCCTTTTCCTTTTTGCCTCCATGGATAAACCCTCAGTTTCAAATCATCTTTCACAGATCTATCTGATATGTCCACTCTCAAATATCCACTTCCTCCATACTTCCTCCTTCCAATCTAATATATACATCCTTCAGTCCACAATTTCACACAGCGCTAATTTTCAGGAACTTAACCTGCGTGATAAAAGTCTATTGTACAGTGCTTATAAATTTAACCATAATTTTAAGATTTTGCTTTTTACTAATATAATTAGTAAACAATTTTATACAATTATAATATTAAATAAAACTCTTCGATAGATGTACATGCCAAACAAATCATCCAGCAAATTACTTTTAAAGAAATTCAACTCAAAAGGAGAATTATGTTAAAATAGAATACAACTCACCACTCTTCAAAGAGTACAGGATCACTGAGAACCCTGGACACAATACGGGCACCATGGCAAGGTGGGTTGGAGTAAGAACCTCGCACCAGCAGTGTTAGCTGAGATCTTGTTGCAGTAATACAGGCTGGGTCCTTCACCACAACCACAAGATTGCCAATACGTTCATCTGTCAGGAAAATAAGCCACTGAAAACTTACAAATTTACTAGCTGATGTATTTCTAGTCATTTATAAATTGAAATTACAGTATTAGTGGCCGCGCTGTATAACCCTTGTGGTTTAGCGCTTCTTTTGATTATAATAATAATACAGTGTTAGTGTATTTTAAGATCTTAATAATGAACATTGTCCTTGTATCCATTGTACGTACTACTATATAATTTACAGAAATGCTTTAAATGCAGTCAAAGAACAAATATACTGGACTGGTTAGGCTTGCTAATGCATATAGCATTAATGAAATTAAAACTAGGTAGTAAGTTGGTAGACAGCAACTGCCCAGGGAGGTAATACCGCCCTGCCAAGTGAGTGAAACTGAAGCCTGTATTTGTTTTACATGATGGTACGATTGCTGGTGTCTTTTTTTTCCGTTTCATAAACATGCAAGATTTCAGGTAAATCTTTCTACTTCTACTTACACTTAGGTCACACTACACATACATGTATACAAGCATATATACACACACACACACCCCTCAGGGTTTTCCTCTATTTTCTTACTAGTTCTTGTTTATTTCCTCTTATCTTCATGGGGAAGTGGAACAGAACTCTTCCTCCACGAGTTATGCAAGTCGTAAGAGGCGACTAAAATGCCAGGAGCAAGGGGCTAGTAACTCACTTACGTATACATTACTAAAGTTAAAAAGATAAACTTTTGTTTTTCTTTTTGGGCCACCCTGCTTTGGTGGGATACGGCCGGTTTGTTGAAAGAAGATAGTTTAAAACCGTTAGGAAGAATCTACAAGATAATCCTAGTGGAATCTTCAGCATCAAGAGCAACAATGTAAACTCTTACTGGTTACTATGGTAGCAACAGAAACAAAGATAATTAAATTACAAAACAGAAATGAATACTTTTGGTACCAGGACAAGGACAGTGAAGCATGTAGTTTCAAAATCAGTATCAAGATACAGTGGACCCTCGCTATTCGAACACTCCAAACTCGCCCTTTTATGCAAGTTTATTATTGTAAGTGGTTTTATAATTGTATTTTTAGGGGTCTGAAACTGACTAATCTAATTTACATCATTCCTTATGGGAATAAATTCATTTGGTAACAGCACTTTAACAGCATTATGGAATGAAGAATGTTCGAAAGTCGGGGGTCACTGTACCAGAAAATTAATGCAAGACAAGGCATAAGAATTACAGTAGAATTAATATACAGTGGTACCTCAGTATACGTCCGCTTTGGAATAAGTCCAACTTGGTATATGTCCTGTTTGGACGCAAAAATTTTTGCTTGTATAAGACCTTTGTTTGGAATACGACTCGCGTGCTAGAACTTTTATGGGTCAAAATGAGTCACACACCGCGCGCTACCCTTGTTTACCTACCTCTCAATGTGGAGGAGTTAGTGGAGGGGCACAGGGAAGAGCTGCCCACCGAGGAGCTGCAAGAACTTAAGGAGGAGGAGCACAAGACTAAGATGGATGCACTCTCTTCAGGCTCGAAAGAGGAGATAGAGGAAGCCCCTACTTCATTAATCAAGGAAATCTTTGCCAAATGGATGAACATCAAAAACTTTGCAGAGAAGTACCACCTCAACAAAGCCCAAACAAGCCATAATAGCATTGTCTGGAATGACCAGACAATGTCACATTTCCGAAACATCCTGTGGAGAAGGCAGAAGCAAAGTTCTTTGGACAGATTTTTAGTAAAAGTCAAACCTGGTGAGCTTCAACCAGGTCCAAATAGGAAAAAAGTGACAGAAAAGAGAAGGGGACTCTCCTTCCAAACAATAACATTTCCTCCTCCTCCCTTCTCAGCACTATCCTAGTAGGCACTCTACTTTTCAGCAAAGTAAAGGGAGGTTAAATTTGCATTTATTTCATCTATGTAATTCTTTTGTATTTATGTATGTATTTCAATATTAAGTAGTGTTTAAATTACATATTTTAGCATTAAGCAGTGTTTAAATTTTATACAACCCCATCAATGTATAATATGCCAATAACAATAGGATTTGTTTTTTCATGCGAATGGATTAATCGTTTTCCCTATATTCCTTATGGGAAAATTTGTTTGGTATACGTCCTGTTTGGTATAAGTCCAAGGTCCTGGAACAGATTAAGGACGAATACCGAGGTACCACTGTACTTAAGAAAAGTATTTAAAGAAGACTGAGCAAAATAGGATGACAGGGTGAATAAATCTGTAGTGGAAGGAATGGTTGGAGGGAGAGGGGTAAAGGTTTTGTATGCAAAGGGCTTGAACATCAACAGGCGTGAATGTGTGTGTTAGATAGGAGCGTGTGGAGGCAAGCGGTTTTTATGACTTGACATGCTGTTGGAGTGTAAACAAGGTAACATTTATGAAGAGATTTAGGGAAACTGGTTAACCAGACAAGTGCTATGTGTTAGATTCTTTATCTTTTAACCCCACACCTCTTGCCAACACCCGTGCATTCACTTCTCTTACAACCCCATCTATAAATATATTGAACAGCCATGGTGACATCACACATCCTTGTCTAAGGCCTATTTTTACTTGGAAATAATCTCCCTCTTACCTACATACTCAAACCTGAGCCTCACTATCCTCTTATAAACTCTTTACTGCTTTCAGTAACCTACCTCCTATTCCATACACCTGCCACATTGCCCCCCCCCCCTATCCACTGTGACAAATTATTATTACAAGTAATATACTCCGACATTTAATTAAAGCTCTCCAGACCAATAAAATACATATACAGTGGTCATGCACTAGCATACCTCAAATCCTACCTCACTAATAGGTCCCCAGTATGTCACTATTAAAGACACATCCTCCACGACACTACCATTAGACACCGGCGACCGCAGGGAAGTGTCCTTGGTCCCCTGCTCTTCCTCTTATACATCAATGATCTTCCCAATGTATCACAACACTTGAAACCAATACTCTTTGCTGACGATACAACTTATGTCATCTCCCACACAAACCTTGCCACGCTTAATACCATTGTTAACGACGAATTAATAAAAATATCAACATGGATGACTGCCAATAAACTTACACTCAACACTGATAAGACCTTCTATATTATGTTTGGCAACAGAACAGATGATCCACAATTAAACATTAAGATCAACTCTACACCTATTGCTAGACATAACGAGGGCAAGTTCCTGGGCCTTCACCTTGACAGCAGCCTGAAATTCAGCACCCATATCCAACACATAACAAAGAAAGTGTCCAAAACTGTGGGGATCCTTCTAAGATACGGTATTATGTACCACAATCAGCCCTACTCACACTATACTACTCGCTCATCTATCCCTACCTCACATATGCCATTTGTGCATGGGGATCAACAGCAATTACCCACCTAAAGCCAATAATAACCCAACAAAAGCCGCAGTAAGAATTATCACACAATCCAACGCTAGGCAGCACACCCCCCCACTCTTCAAAGACCTAAACCTACTCACTGTCCAGAACATCCATACTTACTACTCTGCTATCTACATTTATAGAACCATTAATTCCAACTTTAACCCTGAGCTAAAACACTTTCTTGACAGTTGTGACAGGACCCATAGACATAATACCAGACATAAACATCTCTTGACATTCCCCGTGTCCAACTAAATCTATACAAAAATTCAATGCGCATAAAAGGGCCTAAAATCTGGAACTCCCTGCCTGAAAACTCTAGAACTGCAGACACAACCTCCATTTTCAAAAGCACCGTTAAAAAACATCTTATCTCACTTACGCACCCAACTGGTAGTTAACCATACGAAAACTACTTTATCTTGCACATATCCACAGCAAAATACACTTATTGATATCTGTGATTCTCCTTAATTTGCACATTACTAACCACAGCAAAATACACATTGATATCTGTGATTCCCTTAATTTGCACAGTTCCAACCAAAATTCTAATACAACTATTGCTCCATAATACTTAAGCTAGTCATAAGTTTGCCTAAGATACTCCAATATAGAATCTATATTATGCCAATATATCACCTTTATCATTAATATATAAACTAATTGCTAACTTTTTATACTAATTGTTAAATTCTCAATGTTTAAATTCCAGTACCTAAATTTTGTAAACCTAACCTTACAATCTGTATATCCATTGTATAGCTATTGAGTAAGACCTATCATAAGACTGCCTGAAAAGCCTAGGCATACCTAGGCATATTATTGGCCATCTTGTAATATCAACTTTAATGTATAACTATAAGTACCCCCCACCTTGTATTACATGAAATAAAGGATTTGAAATTTGAATTTGAATGTGGTGGCTGGGAAGGATGGTGGTGGCGAGCATTCTCGCTACAGCTGTGAAAACATCTTCCCATTCTTTCCTCCTTCAGACGTGTTAGTATAAGAGAAAACGGAGTTTGTAATGCTATCTGCATCAGATCACTTCCAGTCAGCTTCAAGTAGTGAACAGAAATCGTACGTGTCAGGCTGGTAACAGCAACAACAACAACAACTGGTTTGTTTACAAAACTCCCTCTCGAACCTTCATTTAATCTTGTTTACTCACCACTGCCTCAACCACCACTGCCTCTACCACCACTGCCTCTACCACCACTGCCTCTACCACCACTGCCTCTACCACCACTGCCTCTCCCCCTCTACCACCACTGCCTCTACCACCACTGCCTCTACCACCACTGCCTCTACCACCACTGCCTACCAGCCTCTACCACCACTGCCTCTACCACCACTGCCTCTACCACCACTGCCTCTACCACCACTGCCTCTACCACCACTGCCTCTACCACCACTGCCTCTACCACCACTGCCTCTACCACCACTGCCTCTACCACCACTGCCTCTACCACCACCCTCTACCACCACTCCTACCACCACTGCCTCTACCACCACTGCCTCACACTTAATGAACAAACTCCAAACAATTATAATTAAGTGTGAAATGTCTGGATGAGCGTGCAGGGTATTGTTCTCTCGACTGTAAACAACGAGGGACTGGCTCTCCAAGCGCCTGGGCGGACAGGTGATGGACACACTTGTTCGAATCGTGATATTGATTTTCTTGTTCTAATGACGATTTGTTCGACTGCCGAGCCGTTCGAATAGCGGGGGTCCACTGTACTACAGTCCATTCATTAATTACCTTAAAATATTTGTAGTCTTAATGTAGGGTGAGAGGTGAGTTTTATTTGTAGGAAGTCAGGTTTGGGAAATATGGGTAGCCAGCCAGGGCAGCCCTTCTCTCCCCTCCCCTCCCACACGTAATGTAAACAAACCAGGCGAACGCGTCTGGTTTTCGTCACTTCACATTGTGTACAAGTTGTCTCAAAATTCTTTATTTCTAGTAATATACAAAGTGGGGTGTACTTATATTATTATACATTTTATGAAGTAGATATTACAAGATGGCCAATAATATGCCTAGGTATGCATAGGCTTTTCAGGCAGTCTTATGATAGGTCTTACTCAATAGTGACACAATGATTATACTGATAGTAAGGTTAGGTAATTGTAATGATTAACTAGGTTTACAAAATTGAGGTATTGAAATTCAAACATTTAAGAATTTAACAATTAGTTTATATATTAATGGTAAAGGTGATGTATTGGCATAATACCGTTTCTATATTAGAGTGTCTTAGGCAAACTTATGACTAGCTTAAGAATTATGAAGCAATAGTTGTATTAGGATTTTGGTTATTCATGTGCAAATTAAGGGGAATCACAGATATCAATAAGTATAATTTGCTGTGGATATGAGCAAGATAAAGTAATTTTCATGTGGTTAGCTACCGGTTGGGTGCGTAAGTGAGATACAGTAGAATAAATAACGAGAAACACTCCCATTCTCATGTAACACCATTTTTAGAAGAAATGACACCCTGAGTGAAGGCATACGAAAGGAATAATTTTCTAGTTACCCCCAGTAATATTATAGTGTACACATTTTCTCTATGTTGCACTACAAGTCGCCTGGCTACGACATCTCATATTTATGTTAATTTATTCTACTGTGGGGTGTATTTAGATGGATTAAGCAAAATGTCTATATTAACGTGTTTAAGTTTACTTAGGTACAGGTACACAAGTATAATTATCAGTTATAATAATAATGTAGGTATGTAGTCTGCCTGGGCTACATACCTACATGTGGCCCAGAGCCATATTATTACCATCGACATACCATGTTCAACTACCTCTAGATGCCATCATTAACAAAGTGAGAAGTAATGAATAATTCATGCCAAGAATTGTACACAAATTATGCATTAAGGGAAGTGACGTAATGTTTTCCCTCCACCCGGCTACCACAACTCCATAGTATATAAACAAATGTTTATATACTATGCAACGTGTTTCTTATATAATTTTGAAGAAAATATCAGATGGATTAATGAAAATGTCTATATTAGCGTAAAATAAGACATTTAATGTGCCCAAAAGTGATTATTATTAGTATTACGTAATGTTTTCCCTCAGCCCGGCAACCACACCTCCATAGCATATAAACAGCATGTTTATATGCTATGTAACGTGTTTCTTATATAATTTGGAAGAAAATATCATAAGATGGATTAATGAAAATGTCTATAGTATTGATGTAAAATAGGACATTTAACCCTTTGACTGTTTCGTCGTATATATACATCTTACGAGCCACTGTTTCGGACGTATCTATACACCTAAATTCTAGCGGCCTCAAATCAAGCAGGAGAAAGCTGGTAGGCCCACATCTGAGAGAATGGGTCTGTGTGGTCAGTGTGCACAGTATAAAAAAAAATCAGGGAGCCAGTGGTGCATTGTGGAACGCCATTTCAGTAGTCCTTGCTCAGCATGCCTAGCAGTAATAAATACCGACTCCTGATCCAGGCGAATCTGGGACTCTTCTCTTCCCAAGTGATAGCTCTAACACAGATGGAAGTGTCAGTGAAGATGAATTTCATGGTTTTGAGGAGTTTCTGACCGAAAGCAATGCCCAGGATACCAGAAGAAATAAACAAAAGAAGTAAGAAAGGAAGGAATGAAGGAAGAGATGAGAGGAAGGAAGGAAGGAGGTTGTAGGGAAGACATGGGTCCCCTTTTGTGTTGACAGCAGTGAGGGTGGTGAGTAATGGTATAATGTCATTTTGACAGCTGCCTTACCCTGACTCGGCAAATTTAGATGTCCACACGCACACAGCTTCAAGCGCTAAGGGAAGTTGATGAAAAGTGTCCAGTCATTATATATGTGTATATATATTATAGAACAATAGCAATAGGTAGGTAAGTAGGTAGGCAAGTAGGAAGGACTGTGGGGAAGAGGAGCATGGGACCCCATGGGTGTTGACAGGCAGAGGGTGGCGAGTGATTTTATAATATGTCATTTTGACAGCAGCCGCTCCCTGACTCAGCATATTTATAAGTCCACACACTCACAGCAACCAGAAGCTAAATATCAGTTCTATGAAGTGTCCAGTGACTATATATGCGTATATATAGAAACCAGAAGGAAGGAAGAAAGGAAGGACGAGATGAAAGGAAGGAATGTAGGAAGGAAGGAATGATGACCCAGACACAACAACCAGCTTCCAGAAGCTTATAGCAGTTCTAGACACGTGTCCAGTGACTGTGTATATATAGAAACCAGAAGGAAGAAAGTTAGAATGAATGAATGTAGGAAGAATGAATGAATGTAGGAAGAATGAATGAAGAATGAATGAATGAATGTAGGCAGAAAGGTAAGAAGGAACGTAGGAAGGAAGGAAAGAATGACGACCCAGACGACCATCAACCTAGGATAACTACCTAACAACTGCCTGCTGCTACTTTGAAGAAAACTGCTCACAAGAGGTGTTTTGTCTGTGCATATACAAAAAAAAAGCCCACAAAAATGCACACACTCGTTTTATGTGTGAGGAATGTAAAACAAAGGACCCCAATAGAAATAAGTCACTCTGTCTGACTTTTTGGGTTATCCTAGGTTCTCTACACATATGCTGCTATGTATGATAATGTATGTAAATGTATTTGTGTATACCTGAATAAACTTACTTACACAGAACCATGTTTCAAAGAGTTCCACAAGCTGCAGAACTTCTATGAACATGTCCAGTGACTGTACATTTGTATATATATTATAGAACAATAGTAATAAAGAATTTTTTGTATTGTTGGTTTGTGTAAACAAGTTTTGTAAACAATATAATGATGATAATGTTTGTGCGGTTATTGTGTTGTATACAATGAGTGTATATATGTACATTGCACCTTACTTTGGTCTCGGCCACAAGTTACAAATAGTGAAGAAAACAAGAAATCTACGAATGGAAGTAAACAAAATTTTACTGAGTGAGCGGCATTCGTTGCTGTTGCTATACGCGGCTCATTTTCTGCCAACTTTACACCTCCATATCTCGGTAAGTATTGATGGCAAAAATCTGCTTTTAGGATAAAAACAATCAAAAATAATCTTAACATTTTGATAAGAAAAAATAATTTTTTTTTTCGAATATTTTGCAACAACAGAATGGCACTCAGGATTGAGGGTTGCTACAGTCAAAGGGTTAATGTGCCCAAGAGTGATTATTACATAATAGAGATGTGCTCACGGAGAATGTAAACAAACTGGGTGGCGCTCGCCGCATTTGAAAGACCGCTCGCCGTATAGAAAGTTTTGGTCATATTTTGAACTCGCTGTATTAATGGAACGTCGTAAGGCGAAACGTCGTAAAGCTTGGCCCTACTGTATGCGGAAAAGTCAACTGGGACATGAGAAAGAAAGGCTACAAAAGCTAGGGCTTGGGTAGCATAAAAAATAGATTGGGCAAATGTATATGGATGGATTTGAGAAGGCACGTTTCATTGTCCCTTCTCTATTACGTATGTTCTTATGTTAATTCGTAGAAAAATACCCCAATTAAAAAAAAAAAAAATTTTATGATGTTTCGGACTGAAACGTCGTCATAATGACATATGCAAGTATTGGTTTTCAACTAGAGTTGTCGATACGTGGAAGAATCTTCCGAGTAGGGTAATAGAGGTTAGGACCCTGGGTAACTTAAGAGAGATTGGACAAATATACGAGTGGGAGGGGCTGGGTCTGATGGGTGTTTGGGGTACAGGAGCAAATTCTTGGGCAGCTTTGGGAAAAGGTTGGACGAATACAGGGGTGGTTTTGATAAGGACCTGCCTTATATGGGCCAGTAGGCCTGCTGCCATGTTCCTCCATTCTTATGTTATGTACCAGCTGACTTTTCCACATGTATAACTACTACTACTTGTGTGGGCGAAACATTGTCAATAAAGGATCACATTACACTGCTTATGTGTTTATTTTTCCAAGCCTGCGTGGCACGTTGCCGCAGTAGTGGTCAAATATCATACGGCGGTATGCATCTGGCAGCCCTGCTGCTAGACGCACGGTCGAAAGTCGAGTAGTCGTATGTCGCGCAGGTGTAGTATAGTGTGAAGGGAGAAATAATAAAGGTAAAAAGGTTACTGGATCACTTTGAAAAGATCGAAGTATTGCAAGTGTATATTTCTGCCAACCCTCACTTGAGGAAACAATTGCCTATAGATAAAACTAAGAATTTAATGTGGAATTTGTCAGAAATAACTAAAGTAGTTCATAACAAAAACAGAGGATAAGAAGGTTAAAAATTAAACTACCAATAGTACAACAGGTTAAGATGAATATGTACTTTGCAATTGTACAGAGTACCATGGAAAATGGGACTGTCAATACAAGGACCATAAAAGATTGGTAGGCAGCCAAATATACAAAACATTTTCCCAACAGGACCTGAATGCAATTAAATAAGTCTGCTTGAAAGCTTTTTCCCTAATGGTTCTTCTCAAAGGAAGTTTCTATTGTGAAGGAGGATCAAAGGATGGTTGATAGAAATTGTCCAAGGAGGCACTGTCATGCAAGTGATGAAACTAAAGTTAGCTGAATGTCTTATTTGTTTACAAAGTCCCAGTTTTCACTGTCCTGAATATTATGATCTCAGGGTAACCAACTTCCACTAGACATTTTACCGTAGTACTTCTTCAATGTTCCTCAAATCTAACTTCATTATTACCCTTCTCTGGTAAACTAGGAGATTCAGAGTATAAAATGTCAGGAGCATGGGACTTGTTACCACTATTTAATAAGGACTACATGGGAAAATGGGAAAGAATTCTTCCTCTGTAAGCCATGTGTGTTCTAAGAGACGACTAAAAGGCCGAGACCAAGGGGGCTAGTAATCCCTTCTGTATAAATTATTAAATTTTAAAAGAATTTTTTTTTTTAAGTCATCCTGCCTTGGTGGGATACAATCAGTGTTAAAAAAAATAAGGAATATAGAACATGACTGCTAGATTAACCCTTAAACGGTCCAAACATATATATACGTTAGTACTGCTACTGCCCCAAACGTATTTTTACGTTTTATTTTTCCTGCCTCCAAGTTTGGCACGATTGGCCTGAGATGTTTGGCGAGCATAGAATGAGCCTTAACACTCGTGTGCGCCATATTAAAAAAATCTGGGACCACTTAGTACCTTGTGGGAGCACCAGGTAAATCGAGCGCCAGCTAGAGCAAACACTGCGGTAAACACCAAGGATTCACTGATGTCATGTCATATTAACACTCCCCTTTGAAGTGGAAAGTGATGTCGGCAGGCTGGCAGGCCAGCTGGCTGCCTGCCTGCCTAGCCACCTGGCTGGCAAGCAGCTGGTTGGCCACCTGGCTGGCCCAGCTGGCTGGCCAGGAGCTGGCTGGTCAGCTGGCTGTCTATCTCTGTCTGTCTGTCTGTCTGTATCTTTCTGTCTGTCTGTCTGTATCTTTCTGTCTGTCTGTCTGTATCTTTCTGTCTGTCTGTCTGTATCTTTCTGTCTGTCTGCCTCTATCTGTCTATCTCACAGGAACACATACATAAATACAATTATACATAGTGTAAATTACCTAGGATAACTAAAAAAAATCAAGACATACTGTGCTTGTGAATGGGTAATACCAGTTGGTTTATGAGCTACTCTGAGACAAGCAGACAAAGGAGACGACACACAGGCAGACAGAAAGACAGACAGATACAGACAGACAGGTTTGCCTAACAAATAAAGGGAAGCAGTGTAAACTCCTCGAATGTCATCACTGTAATTACTGGACTGATAAGAAGAGATAAGACTACGGCTCACCCTTTGTGAAATGTCACCAGTCATCATTAGTGGAGATCAGACGAGATAAAGCAGCGATGCTTCAAGGGAACTTTTATTATTCACTATTATTATTAGTGAATAATAATGATTAAAACAGCGACTTTCGGGTGTATTTTCGTATGGTATTTGTGATTGTATTCTGGTTTTCTTGGTCTCATTCAATAGAATGGAAGATATATTACAGAAATAGTGATGATTTTGATTGGTTTTACGATGACAAGTACCTTGAAACTGAGCGCAAAGTAGCGAAAATGTTCGATTTTTGTCGATGAGTAAACAAATCACGCCATGCGTCCAATACACATCAACTGGCATGTCTAATATTCTTGCACAAGTGCACTGATATTATTTATACAGTTTCTACAATGATGCAGTTGTATAAATAACAGTAAATCGTCTATTTTTTGTGAGAATAAAAATTAAAAATGGTAAGCAAAAGTAATGTAAGAGGGGCCTGGAGACGTGACTAATGAACAGATAAAATGTTATTTGAGTGCCAGGAATGTCTGTCTCATTTATTCTGGACACTATTTTGAAATTGGCATCTTTTGAAATTTGTGTGAAATTGGCCAAATTTCACAATTTCTGACCACCTTATTGGGTAGTTGAAATCGTAAATTGGCGATTTCTTATACTCAATTGATAGAACAAATGGAACTCTAGCGAAATAGCTATAATTTTAGTAGAGTGAAACATTGGAATTTGCCGAAAATAGGGCTCAAAGTGGGTGAAATCGCCGATGCGTAAATGTTATCGATACCACTAACTTCGCGAGAGCATAACTGTTAGTTTTCTATCAACCCTCAATGGGTTAAGGGGAATATTAGAACTGCATGGCAGTATGAAAGGTTTAATTTACAGAGGGTTAGAGGCTGTTTAGCTATGACAGCAGCAAGATAAATTGAAAGAGGGGGTGTATAAACAAGAGATGAATGAAAAGTGATGTCGAGGACAACAGATGGAGTGGTGGGAAAGGCATTTAGAAACAGGAACGTGGACTTTCAGGAGAATTATAAACATACAATATAAAAGATTAGAGTAGAAATAAAATGTGAGATCTAGCATATTAGTGGACTCCAATGTAATATTTTATCTGTGAAGGGACTCCAGGAAGCAGTTAATAGACAGTTTTAAAAGCTGGGAAGTAGTTTAAACTCAAAAGGAAGCTGTGTAAACTATGAAGACTACTGTACTCACTATACAAGCCAAAGTTCTTTGAGAAGGATTGGCTGCTCATCATCTCAAAACCACGATCGGCAAAGTACCGTACTGCCCATGCATCACTGTCTAGGTCGCCTGATGCAAAACCTTGGTAGGCAGAGTCAAACAAGGGAAATAGCTTCCTTTCTTCAATTACATCAGCTATCCTCTTCCACTGATCCTAAAATGTTAAAATATATATTTTATACATATACATGTATATATATACATATACAGGTTTCTCCTCACTGGTTTTGCTCTAGGCAAATTCCCTTTTATTCAATCACCCATTTCTATCAGTAATTCACTATAGGCAGTATAAATGTGCTCGTGCGATCGCCCAAGTCCCGTCACTATCTTAACCATATCTTCTATGGTATCACTGAACTAATCTATACTGACATTTATTACAAGAGAAAACAGATTTAGCCAAGGGAAATACAATGAGCATATTCTGAATGGATTATTTTTAGTTTAAGCATCTTCCACAAAGTCAAAAGAAAATAACACAGCCAGATGAAGCCAGGTTGATCTGAAAGTTGGGAATAGGGGTTAAGTTAGTAGGAAAGTAGTAGGGAGAGGTGTATTTACAGTCATAATGAGTGCACCTCAATCCAAACAGGCTGGTTAATTAGTGGCAAGAGGGAGGAGGAAATGTAAAGGGTGAAGGAAGAGTATTGAATTTTATATGTAATTTTTCTCATTTGTTTCTTGAGCAATTACATTTAATTTTAGATATATGACCATTTGGTACACTTGTGGTAAGCTAATTACTGGTAAAGTAAAGAAATGTAGAATTTGCAGTCTCAAAGCAAATCTGTTTGCTGTTTGGGTTTGTGCTTTACATGAATTCTCTTTAATGGGACAGGAACCCATTTAATACATAAAGCAAGACACCTGTATTTCTAAATAATTACAAGCGCACACTATATGGGAATTATGATATACACAACTTGTGCTTTGGTAACACCTGCCTCTTATTACATCTGATTATGAAAATTTAGGATAATATAAAACTAAATTTTATGCAAAGCTGCAATTAATATTTTACCATTTTACTTAGCAAGATCCATTATAAAACAGTTTAAATATCTCCTAAATTCTGGTTCAATCTTAAAATGCCAAGAAATGTCCACATTTATGTGACCACTATGATTACATTGAACATAAAACCTGTACCATTACTTCCATGACTAGCAAATTACATCTCCACTAACAAGCCCTGCCCATACCTAAGTAAACACTACTACCTAGAACCACTTCTTACATATCTCTAGTTCCCCAACACAAGTCTCCTTCCCAATGTGTCTAATAGACTGTTTAAGCCCCTGATGGGCAAAATGTTTTAAAGATACCCATGAATCACACTTTTCTAGTTATAATGGAACATACAGTGGACCCCGAGTAACGTAAAAACTTCTTTCCAGAAGCCTGCTCGAGTGCCATTACCGAACTAATTTACTCCCTTAAGGAATAATGTCATGTAGGTTAGTCTATTTCAGCCCCAAAAATACACTTCCACAAGCACTTACAATATTATACTTACATAATTGTACGATTTCCGGAGTGTTCGTTACTCGGGGGTCCACTGTACAGTCAAACCCATAACCGTAAAATCATGTATACATAGGGTTTTATGAATTCGCTAGTCCTTCAGAAGCAACTAACCTCTGAGTGAGGCTGATCAAGTCTCAGGTGTGAAAAATACATAGAAGGTGCTACATGGACACCTGAAAAAAGATCCAGTATTCCGCTTCATAGGTGTGATGAAAGTGGAGTTGGATTAAATATAAACCAAAGATCACTCTGGTATCCATTTCTATGATGAGAAATTTTAGGTTTCAATGGCTTTTAACCCAGAGGGCTACACAAAATGCCCAAATGATGCTACTCTCCAAGGCACAGTAATATTGTACTTTGTACAATGGCTTACATGTGCAGAACAGTGAGGAATATTTTTTAACAATGAACCACGTGATCCTTATATGTAGAGTTCTCATCCTATAAATTGAGTTGTAACACCTGAAATTCAGATCTGTATGACCATTATGTCAAAGCTCTACAGTGGTTAAGCACAAACTGTGCTTGCTAATGAAGTTAAGAGTCGGATAAAGCCTTTACGAGTCAAGGTTATCACACTACACACATTAAGGTCAATGTAATAAAATTTCTTTGGTTAGGAGTCAATCATGACTTGGATGAAGATCCTCTTTTGCAATGTTCTGTACAGTTAGGAATTGAAGCTGGAGAGGGCTCTGTGGAACAACACTATGCATACAAAACTTGCAGAGTTGAGCTACATCTGTCAAAGGCACTGGAGACGATAGGTTTCCCCCCCCCCCTCAACACGTCAGTCATCTCCCACCAAGGCAGGGTGACCCAAAAAGAAAAGAAAATCCTCAAAAACAAAATACTTTCATCATTCAACACTTTCACCTCACTCATACATAATCACTGTCTTTGCAGAGGCACTCACATACGACAGTTGAGAATAGTCCAAACTGCCAATATCTCAAACCCCTCCTTTAAAGTGCAGGCATTGTACTTCCTATTTCTAGGACTCAAGTCTGACTAACTGGTTTCCCTGAATCCCTTCACAAAATATTACCCTGCTCACACTCCAACAGCTCGTCAAGTCCCAAAAACCATTCGTCTCCATTCACTCCTATCTAACACGCTCACACATGCTTGCTGGAAGTCCAAGCCCCTCACCCACAAAACCTCCTTTACCCCCTCCCTCCAACCTTTCAAGGACAACCCCTACATCACCTTTTCCCCTACAGATTTATATGCTCTCCAAGTCATTCTACTTTGATCCATTCTCTCTAAATGACCAAACCACCTCAACAACCCCTCTTCAGCCCTCTGACTAATACTTTTAGTAACTCCACACCTTCTAATTTCCACACTCCGAATTCTCTGCATAATATTTACACCACACATTGCCCTTAGACAGGACATCTCCACTGCCTCCAGATGCCTTCTCACTGCAGCATTTGCAACCCATGCTTCACACCCACTATACTTTCGTACATTCCCTTCTTTGCCTCCATGAATAACGTTTTTTGTCTACACAATGCACCACTCACTTTTTTTCCTTCATCAATTCTATGGTTAACCTCATCCTTCATAAACCCATCCACTGACAAGTCAACTCTCAAATATCTGAAAACATTCACTTCTTCCATACTCCCTCTCTCCAATGTGATATCCAATTTTTCTTTATCTAAATCGTTGGATACCCTCATCACCTTAATCTTATCTATGTTCACTTTCAACTTTCTACCTTTACACACCAACCCAAACTCGTCCACTAACCTTTGCAACACAGTATCATCAGCAACACCCTAGCATTTACTACTTCTATAACCCCATCTATAAATATGTTAAATAACCATGGTGACATTACACATCCCTGTCTAAGACCTACTTTTACTGGGAAGTAATCTCCCTCTCTCTCCTACACACCTAACCTGAGCTTCACTATCCTCATAACTTTTTACAGCATTTAGTAACTTACTACTTATTCCATACATCTGCCACATTGCTCCCCTATCCACTATCATATGCCTTTTTAAATCCATAAATGCAATGAAAACCTTCCCTACCTTTATCTAAATACTGTTCACAAATATGCTTCAATGTAAACACTTATCTACACATCCCCTACCCATTCTAAAGCCTCCTTGTTCATCTGCAATCCTGCTCTGTCTTAAATAATTCTTTCAATAATAACCCTACCATATACTTTAGCTACCATATACTTTCCCCTATAATTTTTACAATCTCTCTTTTGTCCCCCTTAAAAAGACTAACTTCTACCCAAAACACTAGAGTACACTGTACTCAACAGATATAAAGGGTAACCAAGTAAAATCTACTTAGAATGCAGAAAACTAGAATCATTAATTTTTAGTGGGATGCCTCCTCCCAATAATACAGGAAAACAAATATTGAATTGATTATTTATCAGGAAACTTGAAACTGGAAATGAAATATCTGAGCAGGAAATGGCTAAATATTAAGGATATGTCTAACAGAGTATTGGTGGGTATCAGCCTAAAATTGAGTACTGGTAAGTATCAGCTTATGTTGGTATCTGTACTGATATTGGTGGGTATCTGTTAATTTTGACGGTATTGGCCTAAAATAAATCTATTGGTAAACATTTTGGTATCGTCCCATCCCTACTAAACATTAACCTTAGAGCAATACAAGATCCAGATTAGATTGTCAAATCAAATCAATTAACACTAGGTTTCTTTTCTTTCTGTAAACCTAATAACTATAAACAGTCAAAACCATTTGTCAGATCTCAATAGAATATTTTTTAAAAATTTAATTACCTAATACAAAGCTAGTGATTATGTTTATTTCTGCTAGAGGAAAATGTTACTTACTTGTGTGGGATCAACACCAGTTGGGTTATGAGCACAGGCATGGAGGATAATAACAGAGTTTTCTGGGGCTTTAGACAGGTCTTCTATCATGCCATTAATGTCGAGGCCCCGTGATTCTGCATCCCAGTACCGATACTGACAAATCTCGAAAACCCAGCTTGAACGAAAATCAGACGATGGTTGCCTAGAATAAGGTAGATCAATCAAAAAATTATAAATTTCACTTAAATATAAAAAGTTTATTACACATAAAAGTTTCAGGATAAACCCATCCAAGTCTTAACTTCAAATTTAATACTGCACGTGTGCAGGTTATTTGTGTATTGTTCCAGTCACGGTATTGTGTCTGTTATTTAGAGTATTTGCCCAAGAAGTTTGACAAGTACCAGGGAAACTTGAATGGAAGATGGTGCCCCCTTGCCATACTGCCAGACAAAGAATTGGTTAAATTTTTATTTTTCTGTACTTTAACTACAGAAAATAATAAAAATTATAGACCATGCTATTATGAATATAATAACTCTTCCAAGTGAAGGAACCCTCGAGAATAAATGGACTTAGCCATTAAGAACAAATGATGTAAGCTCACTTTCAAGGCAAGAATTTAATATAAACCCTTTATTAACATTTAACCCTTTGACTGTTTCGGTCGTATATATACGTCTTACGAGCCACTGTTTCGGACGTATCTATATGCCAAAATTCTAGCGGCCTCAAATCAAACAGGAGAAAGCTGGTAGGCCTACATGTGAGAGAATGGGTCTGTGTGGTCAGTGTGCGCAGTATAAAAAAAATCGGGCAGCCAGTGGTGCATTGTGGGAACGCCATTTCAGTAGTCCTTGTTCAGCATGCCTACCGGTAAGAATTATCTGACTTCCCGGCGCATCTGGGACTGTTTTCTTCCCCAGTGATAGTTCTAACACAGATGGAAGTGTCTCTGAAGATGAATTTCATGGTTTTGAGGAGTTTGTGACCGAAAGCAATGCCCAGGATACCAGAAGGAAGGAAGGAAAAAAGAAAGAAAGTAAGGAAGAGATGAGAGGAAGGAAGGAAGGAAAGAAGAGATGAAAGGAAGTAAAGAAGGAAGGAGGAAAGGAAGGAAGGAAAGAAAGGAAGTAGAGATGAGAGGAAGGAAAGAACAAAAGAAGAAAGAAAGGAGATGAGAGGAAGTCCACACACTTCAAGCGGTAAGGGAAGTTGATGGAAAGTGTCCAGTCATTATGTGTATATATATTATAGAACAATAGAAATAGGTTGGTATGTAAGTAAGTAGGTAGGCAAGTAAGTAGGAAGGCAAGTAGGTAAGCAGGTAGGCAAGTAGGTAGGTAAGAGGTGCAAGTAGGTAAGCAAGCAAGTAGGTAAGCAGTGGTAGCAAGCAGGTACGTAAGAGGTACGTAAGTAGGTACGTAAGTAGGTACGTAAGTAGGTACGTAATTAGGTACGTAAGTAGGTAGGAAGGACTGTGGGGAAGAAGAGCTTGGGACCCCATGGGTGTTGACAGGGGAGTGGTGGTATAATATGTCATTTTGACAGCAGCCAGCACCGTGACTCAGCATATTTACAAGTCCACACACTCACAACAACCAGAAGCTTCCAGAAGCTAAATGTCAGTTCTATGAAGTGTCCAGTGACTATATATGTGTATATATAGAAACCAGAAGGAAGGAAGGAAGGAGATGAAAGAAAGGAAGGAAGGTAGGTTGGAAGGCATGTTGGAAGGAAGGTTGGAAGGAAGGTTGGAAGGAAGGTTGGAAGGAAGGTTGGAAGGAAGGTTGGAAGGAAGGAAGGAAGGAAGGCATGTAGGAAGGAAGGTTGGAAGGCATGTAGGAAGGAAGGTTGGAAGGAAGGTTGGAAGGAAGGAAGGAAGGTTGGAAGGAAGGAAGGAAGGAAGGTTGGAAGGAAGGAAGGAAGGAAGGTTGGAAGGAAGGAAGGAAGGAAGGAAGGAAGGAAGGAAGGAAGGAATGACGACCCAGAAACAACAACCAGCTTCCAGAAGCTTATAGCAGTTCTAGGCACGTGTCCAGTGACTATGTGTGTATTTATAGAAACCAGAAGGAAGAAAGGAAAGACGAGAAGATGGTAGGTAGGTAGGTAGGAAGGAAGGAAGGTTGGAAGGAAGGAAGGAAGGACGACCCAGAAACAACAACCAGCTTCCAGAAGCTTATAGCAGTTCTAGGCACGTGTCCAGTGACTATGTGTGTATTTATAGAAACCAGAAGGAAGAAAGGAAAGACGAGAAGATGGTAGGTAGGCAGGCAGGAGGAGGTAGGAGGTAGGTTAGGTAGGCAGGAGGTTTAGGTAGTTGAGGTCAGGCTAGGCAGGTTAGGCAGGTTAGGCAGGTTAGGCAGGTAGGCAGGCAGGCAGGCAGGGCAGGCCAGGCAGGCAGGCCAGGCAGGCCTAGGCAGGCCAGGCAGGCCAGGCAGGTCAGGCAGGCCAGGCAGGCAGGCCAGGCAGGCCAGGCAGGCCAGGCAGGCAGGCCAGGCAGGCTCAGGCAGGCAGGCCAGGCAGGCCAGGCAGGCCAGGCAGGCCAGGAGGCAGGCAGGCCAGGCAGGGGCCAGGCAGGCAGGCCAGGCAGGCAGGCTAGGCAGGCTTAGGTAGGTTAGGTAGGTTAGGTAGGTTAGGTAGGTTAGGTAGGTTAGGTAGGTAGGTAGGTAGGAAGGAGGAAGGAAGGAAGGAAGGAAGGAAGGAAGGAAGGAAGGAAGGAAGGAAGGAAGGGAGGTAGGAAGGAAGGAAGGGAGGTAGGAAGGAAGGAAGGAAGGAAGGAAGGAAGGAAGGAAGGAAGGAAGGGAGGAAGGGAGGTAGGAAGAAAGGAAAGAATGTAGGAAGGAAGGAATGACGACCCAGACGACCATCAACCTAGGATAACTACCTAACACAACTCCCTGCTGCTACTTTGAAGAAAACTGCTCAGAAGAGATGTTTTGTCTTTGCATATACAAAAACACCCACAAAATGCAGAGACATTCGTTTTATGTGTGAGGAATGTAAAACACCACTGTGCATGTTTCAAAGAGTTCCACAAGCTGCAGAACTTTTATGAACATGTCCAGTGACTGTACATTTGTATATATATTATAGAACAATAGTAATAAAGATTTTTTTGTATTGTTCATTTGTGTAAACAAGTTTTGTAAACAATATAAAGATACTAATGTTTATGCTATTATTGTGTTGCATACAACGAATGTATATATATACATTGCACCTTATCTTGGCCTCACAGGCCACATAAGTTACGCAAAATAAAAAAATAGTGAAAAAAACAAGAAATCTATGAATGGAAGTAAACAAATGTTTACTGAGTGAGCGGCAGTCGCCGATGTTGCCATACGCGGCTCATTTTCTGCCAACTTTACACCTCCATATCTCGGTAAGTATTGATGGCAAAAATCTGTTTTTAGGATAAAAACAATCAGAAAAATAATCTTAACATTTTGATAAGAAAAAATATTTTTTTTTTTTTTTCGAATATTTTGCGACAACAGAATGGCACTCAGGATTGAGGGTTGGGACAGTCAAGGGGTTAAAGTTTAATCAACCCAAATATCTTTGTGATATGCTTGTACCTTTTACATTGGGTTTGGGAATGTTTCTGCAAATTGTGGCAGACTCATTTGGAGAGATCATTTTCAGAAAACCTTTCCTTATGTAGCTCCTGGAATGATCAACACCTTGCCAGTGTCTTAAGAGTCAGAAATCTGTTCATGCTTTAAAGTGGCAGACAAAGCATCTTTTTTCTAGAGCTTATGATCTTGATTGTCATACTGTTATACTCTTGAATATAAACCTCAGTATTTCTTCCTCGCCATTGTTGTACTTATGGTTTGGTGTGAAAGCACTTCAATTTCTTGTGAGAACAGGCACTCTGAATAAAATCCCAAATTCTTACCATTATATCCAACTTGCACTTTTCTGGTCTTTATCCTAGGATGAGCTTTGCATCTTTGGAACTCAGTAGGAAGTAGCTGTATGACTACTATTCATTATTTTGGGGATATTGCTAAATGTATTCACAAGTACAGTGGACCCCCGCCTAACGAGCAAAATTCATTCCAGAAGCCTGCTCAAGTGCCATTACCCAACGAATTTACTTCCTTAAGAAATAATGTCACGTAGGTTAAGTCTATTTCAGACCCCCAAAAATACACTTCCACAAGCACTTACAACATTATACGTACTTACATAATTGTACGATTTCTGGGTGCTCGTTAGGCGGGGGTCCACTGTACAGTACACTCATTACTTACCTTAAAATATTTGTAGTCTTAATAAGGGGAGGTGAGTAAACAAGGTAAAACGAATAAATGAGAGAGAGAGAACGAGTAAATGAGAGAGGAGAGACAGACGCAGAGTATGTAAACAATCAGACGAACGTGTCTGGTTCATCTACACCTAACATCTCTTTTTTTTTTCTTTTTCCAACAAGTCGGCTGTCTCCCACCGAGGCAGGGTGACCCAAAAAGAAAGAAAATCCCTAAAAAGAAAATACTTTCATCATCATTCAACACTTTCACCTCACTCATACATAATCACTGTCTTTGCAGATGCCCTCAGATACTACAGTTTAGAATAGTCCCTCCAAACTGTCACTTTATCATGTTTATGTGTTACATAGCATGTTTATTATATGATCTTGAAAAAATATCAGATTAATGAAAATGTTTATATTAATGTAATATACGATATTTAATGCGCCTCAGTGTGATTATTATTGTGTATTATTATTATGGCATCCTCAAGACTAATAAGACATTAAGTGATTTTAATGTGTACCTGCATGCCAGCACAGTGTGTAAGTTTATTTAGATACAGGTACACAAGTACGTATAATTATCAGTATATATAAAACATGAAATAACTTTAAAACACTTGAAATTTTGGAAAGTTTCCAGACATAATGGAGAGACGTGGTGCTCACGGAGACTAAACAAACCGGGTGGGGCGCGGTGATCGTATTAGATAGTTAGGTGGGGGGAGCCATACAGCAAGTTTTGGTCATAATTTGAAATGTCCATATTAGCAGAACGCCACAAAGCGGGGCCTTACTGTATATAGGCCAGCTGGCAGGGACAGGACAAGAGTGGGAGGAGCTTATGTCATCTTAAGCTCCTCTCTCCTATGTGCTGGTTATTTGTGTATTGTTCCTGTCACAGTATTCTGCCTTTGTGTTCTTTATGCACCTTTAAGAGAAGCAATCTTTATGCTGCACATTATAAATATATAACAGACTGGAAAGTTAAAATAACATTAATGTACTTGCCAGTAAAAATATTTAAGCAATTTATCTACCTAAACACTAATTTTTTGGACATGTTAAAATACCTAACTCAAATTTCTCTGATTATCAATTTGCTTAAACTTATGGGTCGGTCTACCTGTGAACTAACTCAAACAATCCACACAAAGTACCTGCATTTTTAATGTGACAAATAACCTTTGGATGCTTGTGTGTTCACTTCATTTAACCCATTGTGTTTAAGCCTTTGAGCATCATTTCCTATCATTTTTCCAAATATCCAAGAAAATTCATATACACTGTAAAGAACATTAATAAAACATGTTTTATTACACATCACCAGTGTAGCATTATTATTCAGGATGACCTGCATATTGCTAGGCAAGGTAAAATACAAAAATAGATCTGGCTTAAAACTATGGTTAACCTGACTCACAAAATCGTAATCACACTGACCGCGGGTTCGAACCCCACCCGTGGTATGGTTTATGGTTAACCTGGACAGAGCATCCCCACTGTTATGGTTACTTTGACACAGAACAGGCTCCCTGTTTCCAACAGGATATCTCATACTCAGATCCTACTGAAAATTATGATAAATTCATGAAATACAGTACTCTTTTACAACTATGGAAATGATGGAAGAAAACACAGGAATGTCCAGGACATGAGCAGAAAATTAATGTGCAGTATTTAAGATTAAGCTAATTCCATACATATGCAAAACAATCTTGCACTGTGGTATGATTAACTGCATATCACTGTCAATCAAATATACTGTATAGTGGCACTAACCCCAAGTTGGTGTAGAGTAGTAAACTGTATTGTATTTCAGGACATGGCCCAGGAAATTAGCTGCTGTGCGAAGGCCTCCTGTTCCAGACAATGTCTGTACTGATGTTACCTGTTCAGTTATACCAGAATAAAGTAAAGTTTTCAAAATAATGTGCTTAATATATAAATATTGTCCATCTATAAAGCTGCCTGAAATGTACTACCATGTAAACTTTAATACTGTATATGCCCCTCAAGAAGAATTTAAAATGGGAAGGAACTATTTTGGAAACTAGTACAATACTGTAACAAGCCAAGATGGTTATGCATTACATAAATTAAATAGAAAAAAACCATTTATCTATTTATGGACAGAATTCCTAAATATAAAATAAGTTAGATTTGATATACATACAAGCATTCATCTGTAACAAAACACATTGATAAAATACATGGAATAAATGAAAGCAAAGAGGGGAATGTATGAGAGTATAGTTATACCAATGCTCTTGTATGGGTGTGAGGCATGGGTTGTGAATGTTGCAACAAGGAGAAGGCTGGAGGCAGTGGAGATGTCATGTCTGAGGGAAATGTGTGGTGTGAATATAATGAAGAGAATCTGTAGTTTGGAGATTAGGTGGTGTGGGATTACCAAAACTATTATCCAGAGGGCTGAGGAGGGGTTGTTCAGATGGTTTGGACATGTAGAGGGGATGGAACGAAATAGAATGACTTCGAGTGTATAAATCTGTAGTGGAGGGAAGGCGAGGTAGAGGTCGGCCTAGGAAAGGTTGGAGGGAGGGGGTAAAGGAGGTTTTGTATGCGAGGGGCTTGGACTTCCAGCAAGCGTGCTTGAGCGTGTTAGATAGGAGCGAATGGATACAAACTGTTTTTAGGACTTGACGTGCTGTTGGAGTGTAAACAAGGTAACATTTATGAAGGGATTCAGGGAAACCGGCAGGCTGGACTTGATTCCTGGAGATGTACTTCCTATCTCCAGGATTGTCTGAATGTACATGGATGTTGAGATAAAAAGAATTGATTGTTATGAAAAGATTACCTGACATTGACAGTGCTATCATTAGCATCAGAAAACTATGTGCAGCGCTAACACCAGCTGTGACAACAGCCATGACCACGCCAACAGTGGTGGCAGCAAAATGGTCAAACACCCTGCTAAAGTCATGCTTTGAGATTTTTTCAGCAGTAATGGTGGCCATGGTGGTCCATTTCCTGCCCAAGGGAAAGGCAATAGGGAGAAATATTTACACATCCTTGAGAAACTTCACAATCATTAACATATTCATGGCATCAGCACCTTTATGCACACTGGAGCAAGAGCCACTGCACCAAGATGGTCAAGGATTGGTTAAGACAAAGAAATACCAGTTTTAGAGTGGCCAGATTTCAATCTGATCAAAAATGCTTGGCAAGTGTCAAAATCCAAGGGAGCAGAGCAACAAGTCTCAAACATCCCAAAGTTGTTGGTTCTGACAAGATTTCTGGATGTAGATGTACAAATATGGTTCTCACTTGTTTGCAGAAACTAAGCAATTTTTTCCTATAAAAATATAAAAAGCAATGAAAGCAAAAGGTCTGATAACTAAATACAGTGGTACCCCGACTTGCGATATTTTTTCATTCCAGAATGCTGTTCAAGTGCCATTACCAAACGAATTTATCTCCATAAGAAATGATGTAAAATAGACTAGTCCTTTTAGACCCCCAAAATTACACTTACAAAAGCATTTAAAAAAATAAACTTACATAAAAGGGTGTGTTTGGGGACCACCGTAAGTCGGGGTACCACTGTACTGATGTTTTGTAATTTTACGTTCCCCATTACAGCTCCTTAAACTTATATTCACCCTTTTGCAAAACTTTTTTTTTTTACAGCAGAAAATGTTTTTTGTGGCATTTTTTTTTTCAGATATGTATATGGATAAGACTCAGGTTAGGGTATGTAGAAGAAAAGATATTTACCCACTAAAATTTGGGCTTAGACAGGGTCCATATTGTCCTTATGGTTGTTTAACCCTTAAACTGTTGCAGACCTAAAAAAAAAAAAGTTGCAACTCTGGGGTGTCCTGAAGTTGGAAAAAAAATAATGTGTTGGCAACATCAGTCATAAATGTATGTAGCAGCATTTTCCAGTTTATGCTAATTTATGTTTGTCTTCAATTTTCTTTGTTTGAAGCCTAACACTATATACACTAGTTTTTTCTGACAATAGGTGTATTTTAAGATGTTTTAACACTTGAAACATCAGGAAAAGCACTAACATGCCATAGCCCTAATGCAATTTAGACTATAAATTGGCAGAATTTTTTTCTAATTTCTATATACAGGAGGGCCCCCCACCTTACAGCACTTCACTAATGCAGCAGTTTTCAATTACAGTGGTCCCTCGGTTTTCATGCATCTCCAAACTCGAACATTTATGTAAGTGTATTTTTGTAAGTGCTGTTGGAAGTGTATTTTTGGGGGTCTGAAATAGACTAACCTACGTGACATTATTTCTTAAGGAAGTAAATTCGTTCGGTAATGGCACTTGAGCAGCATTCTGGAACGAATTTTCGGCGAAAACCGAGGGACAACTGTATACCCATTCTACATTTATTCAGAATTCCTACAATAAATATATTCACCACGCCTTATAAGCTAAGGACAAAAATATTTTAAGGTAAATGTGTGTATTGTATCTGCATTTTGTTTTTGGCTTAGCTCTACTGCTCACTTAACCCTTTGACTGTTTCGGTCGTATATATACGTCTTACGAGCCACTGTTTCGGACGTATCAATACGCCTAAATTCTAGCGGCTTCAAATCAAATGGGAGAAAGCTGGTAGGCCCACATATGAGAGAATGGGTCTGTGTGGTCAGTGTGCGCAGTATAAAAAAAATCCTGCAGCACGCAGTACATAATGAGAAAAAACTCCGACCATTTTTTGGATTAAAACGCACTTTGAGGTGTATTTTCGTATAGTATTTATGGTTGTATTCTTTTTATGGTCTCATTTGATAGAATGGACAACATACTATAGAAATACACATGATTTTGATTAGTTTTATGAAGAAAACGACCTTCAAATTGAGCTCAAAGTAGGAGAAATGTTCGATTTTGCAAATGTTCAAGAGTAAACAAAACACGCCACGCGTCCAATACACATCAATTGGCGAGTCTAATATTCTTTCACAAGTGCACTGATATTATTTATACCATTTTACAATAATGCAATAGTCTGCATAACGGTAAATCTTCTATTTTTTATGTGAATAAAAATCAAAATAGAAAAGCAAAAGTAATATAAGAGGGTCCTAAAGACGTGACTAATGAACAGACAACATCTTATTTTAGTGCCAGGAATGTCTGCATTGTTTATTCTGGACACTATTTTGAAATTGACAACTTTTTATTTTGCATGAAATTGGCCAAATTGCCAATTTCTGATCACTTTATTGGGTAGTTGAAATCGATAAATTAGTGGTTTCTTGTACTCAATCGATAGAACAAATGGAGGTCTAAAGAAATATCTATGAGTTTGGTCAACTGGAACAATGGAATTTACCGAAAATAGGGCTCAAAGTCGGCGAAATTGCCGATGCGTATATATTGCGGAGATCACTAACCGCGAGACCGTAATTCCGTGAGTTTTCAATCAAATTTCAAACTTTTGGTGTCTTTACCATCGGAACGATTCTCTATCATTTCATAAGAAAAATAATTTATTTATTTTTTAAATTTTGGACAACAGGAGAGAACTCAGGATTGAGGGTTGCGACAGTCAAAGGGTTAATAAAAGGATAGGGAACATGTTATCAGGTTTTTATATGAATTTGAAAGTGAAAAAAGCTTATGTTTCACTTTAAAGCAATTTTTGCTTTGCAAAAGTAGCCCAAAACCTAACCTGCTGTATAATTGGGGCCCTCCTGTACTTCTTGCAGTTGTTTCAAGGTGTGATACTCTTGAAACAAGGAAACAGGCAAGTGACTGTTTGGTTATACTACCATACATAGTGTGCTTTTAGGCTGAATTTCACTATCATGCAATGCATCTTCCTGATAGGTCCACACCAGTTGCTGGCAGGAAAGCTAGTGCTGGCATGACAGGTCCTGGATATTTATGCATGTTCCTGAGGCAGTGCTACCCATGATGGACAGCACAGACCCACCAGGGCCTAGATTTCTTCCCTAAGAGTGAGGTGATAGATGACCCAAAAAGTTGAGCAGAGACCTAAAATGGCAGGTGGCATACAACATGGTGTATATTAAACAAATTTCCTGATATAAGCCATAAATCAGACACCATTTAAGAGTTAACATATTTAAAGGAGTATTAGCAGCTGTGACATTTACAGAGCACTGACAACACAGATCACTGCACTCACAGGCATAAAAAAAATTACACAAGGATAAACAAAAATATACACACCAATACTTTCATATCAAGTTATAATAGCCAGTATTAAAAACCCATCCATTATTAAAACTCCCTTAAACATTCCAAGGTCACTACAGGCACATCAGTAATTATAAAAATCCTGATAAAGGTTAATAGCCTAAGATAAGGGCAAACTGGTGAAAACATGAGCCACAGTCAATGACACTGTCAAGCTACACAGGGGTACAGGAACACCTACAAAAATATTTATAGAAGTGGTTGCAAAAGTGAATGCTAGGACTGACATCCTAGCATTCACTTTCACAACCAGGTGTGGGATTAAAAGAATGATCTGATAGATTGGGTGTTGTCACAGTTGCTCTTTACTGATGACAGTTCTATTGGGAGTGAAAAGTTGATAAGGTTTGTGGTGAAATTTGGGAGGGTATGTAAAAGGAGGAAAATTAAAAGTGAACATAGAAAAGAGAAGATGAGAATAACAAAAAAATATTACCATTGAAAGATTGGATATTAGGGGGATCAGATACAGAGGCAGTGAACATTCAGATATTGAAGTCGACATGTTGGCAGATGGGTCTATAAAAGATAAGGGGAACCATAGAACAAACAGATGGAGAAGAGGGGTGAGGTAGGTGGTGTTGAAGCATCTATGGAGGAAAAATGGGGTATGTACCAAAGTATAATGGTACCAACACTTATATGGGTGAGAAGCATGGGCTTTAAACACTGCAGCAAGGAGGAAGCTGGAAGCAGTGGAGAGGTGATGTTTGAGAGTAATGTGTGGTGTGAGTATTATGCATAGAATTCAGAGCACAGAAATTAGAAGTTGGGTTATCTAAAGTATAGCTTAGAGGACTGAGAAGGGGTTAGTGATTTGGGCATTTATAGAGGTAGAAGCAGACTAAAATGGCCATGAAGGTGTTTCTGGAGCAAAAGGAGAGGTAGGGGTCATTCTAAGATGGAAGGGAGGGGAGATAAAGTAGGGCATTAGTGCTAGCAGTTTGAGCATCTAACAGGGTTGTGCAAGTGCATAATGAAGTGAATGGAGATAAGCAGTTCTTAAAGCTTTATGTGATATTGAAGTTTGAGCAAGGTAACATTTATTAAGGGATTTAGGAAAAAACCAATAGGCCAGACTTGCTTCCTGGAAGTGGGAAGTACACTGCCTGTATTCTGAAGGAGGGGCAGGTATGTTGCAGTTTGGAGGGTCATTTGAATTGTGATGTCTGCACACTTCTGGTAAGGCAGTTACTGGATTTTTTATATTTTTTTATTTTTTATTTTTGTTTGTTTGTTTTTTTGGGGGGCCCAATCGTCAGTTTAAAAGAAAAAAACATACCTTTCCTTCGGCGATGACTGGATGAGATGCACCTAAAAGCATTTTTGCTGCAGCAGTGGAAAATGCATCAAGACCCAAAATTGGTAAGTATTCATGGTTCAGAGAAGTATCTGCTGCAAGCTCCACTTCCACCTTCCTAACCACTGGCAACACCCATGGCTTTCCCTCATCTGTACGGTAAGCTGCCAAAAAATTTAATTTTATAAGCATTTAAATCAGTTTAATTTGTACAGGGATTACAGTTTTATGGAAAGGTTATCTACCAAATCAAAGGTACCTGTGTCAATTACTAGCATGGGGAGGTTTTGCGTTGCCATTCTTCCAATAGAAAAAAAGGGGACATAACCACACAAGATCACAAACTGACAAAAAAATATCTGCAACAGGAATAACAAGAGGTTAGCACACAGCTCACACACCGAGGTCTGGGGATCAATCCCTTCGTACGGCTGAAAAACATAAGGATGTATTTCCATCAGTAAAATGGGTACCTGGGTGTTAGTCGACTGGTGTGGGTCACATCCTGGGACAAAAGTGATCTAATTATAAATAATTTGCCCAAAATGCTCTGCATAACAAGCAGCATTCTATATAGTAGTATGTCAATGATGTCAGCTAGGCCTGTATACCTTGTACAAGTACTTGTGGTGTGGAAATAAAGATTATTATAGGAAATTTTTCCTCAAACAATTGTATATCAGTGCAATGAACTGCAAGATATATTTAACAAATGATTTAACTATTAGAAATTTTAAAAATTACATAAACAAATTACTGACGAGTACACCACAGGTATAAATCTGCTATCCTTATGAACAGGCAATTGGAAATAGGTAATTACCTAGCTTTAGTTTTCCTCAAGAAATAGACACTTGTCTAATAGGTCTGCATAACAAGTATGTTAGCTGCAAACATTCTTTACTAGATACTGGTTTACATTTAACACTAATTTTGTGGCATATTTGGGCAATTAGTTTGATCAAGAGGGAGTCATGACAAACCCACAACCATTTTAAAAACATTACATAATATACTAACAACCCTTTAGTAATCTAGTTACTACACCTGGATGCCTTGTAAGGGTAAACTAAATACACTGGATTATGTTGAAAGACTATACGTACCATGAGACAAATTAAATTTTTCAACATAGACCATTCCCACGAAAGAACTCAAAGGGATAATTAAAATTTTGTCTGTTTCTGCCTGGGCAATTCAATAGTCTGCTTCAGTTAACTGCATAATACACACATGGATCTTTGATATTTGAATATTATCCTAAGTACCATATAAACAAATATATAGTACATATGCTACTATGTAAAGAAAATAAATAGAAACGACACCCAAAATCAAATTAACACGAGATCGCAATTATACCCTGTCCTAAAGCATATTACTCCCTTAACTGTCAACACCTCCCAAAATGAAGGCTTCTTGTAGCATTTTTTTTATTATATTTTAAAATAAAAGTCTTGTTTTAAAGCCAACACCACCAAAATGCAAAATCTGAGGTAGTACTTATGGAATTATGCAAGTGGGAGGCTGGGGAACATTCAACTGATTTTCCCCCAAAATGGGACCTATTTTAGACCAATTCCAGTGCTCAAACTGACCCAATTTCCAGCTATTTTGCTAACATGCTTTATGTACTATTCACTAATTACAAGAAACTGTCCATTCATCAGAAGTACCCTACTGAGTGTCCAGAAGTCTATTTTTGAACAATTCTGTACTATTTTTAACAAAACCCAATTAAAAAAACAGTGACCAAACACTATGCATTCCAGCCACTAAAGTAACATTTCCTCTGAAGAGGGAGACATGTGCAGCAGTTGAGGACCTTTATTGCTGATTGAAACATTTTGCCCACCAAGTACCACCTGTGTGGAAAGTGAAGACTTGCAAGCAATTTTGTTTTTGTATTTCAATATCTTTCCTGTGACACTTTCAAGAGGAATCTGCTAGTGTCAAAAAATAAAAACATTGATGATATTTATATTACATTCATGGGAGACATTAATCCTGTTGGTGGGTTAAGCTTTGAGTACATAAAAATATACAGGAATGGGGGAACACAAGTTTTGGCCAATGCTCTCTCCTCACACACTTGAGTGTCCATGGTTCGATCCCATGCTTCACGCATGGCGGGCCCGGGTTAGATTCCCGATGGGGTGGAAACACTTCCACGCGTTTCCTTACACCTTTGTCCTGTTCACCTAGCAGCAAATAGTTGACTGGTGTGGGTCACATCCTGGGAAACAAGACTGAAGGACCCCAATGGAAATAAGACAGGCCTCAATAACTCGCTGACTTTCTTGGGTTATCCTGGGTGATTAACCCTTTGGGTTAAAAATCTGAACAAATCTTCTCTTATCATGAAATGTACAGCAAGTTTATTTAGTACACAGGTACATTAAGTATAATTATCATACAAAATGATAATTACCCAGGATAATCCCAAAAAAGTCACAGTCAT
The DNA here is from genome assembly GCA_009830355.1 of Cherax destructor. Classification (NCBI taxonomy): domain Eukaryota; kingdom Metazoa; phylum Arthropoda; class Malacostraca; order Decapoda; family Parastacidae; genus Cherax; species Cherax destructor. The sequence continues at coordinate 97,281 of WNWK01000374.1, read as the reverse complement.
GTTTCTATTGGGATACATTATGTAGGTTTACCCAAAAATTAACCAATAACGTCAATGTGACATTTCCACTGGCGTCATAAATGCCTAGGCATGCTAGTGGCCACCTTTGTAATATTTTATATGTAAACCATACATTGTAAACTTTGCAAGGAAATAAACATTTTCATTTTCATAATACAGGGCATGGTAAAAGAGAAGGCAATCAGGTTCGATCCAAGGAAGGGGAGGTCTGGTTCAAGTTGTACAGAACCCCTCACCGGCATCGGGGAATCTCCCTTGAGGGGGAGATTATTTATAGATTTTTCCTTAGGAGCCGAGAACATTTTATATTAAAATGTTATTCTATTGTAGAGCTGCGGATATGAACTAAGTAGTTTAGGAGACTAGTAACACCACAGCAACTGGTCAGTAAATTAATGGGTGACCACGGCCTAGCTAATGGTTACTGACCCTTAATTAAGGTTGCTCAGAGGAAATCAGCTGGTAACTCACCTCCAACACTGAGGTTAACCTTCTTCTCATGAGTGCTGTCACTGAAGGCCTTACTGACGGCGAACACCTCGATAGGAGCAGCCTGCTGCACCTCTGCAAAACGACTGGTTGCCATGGCTATGGTGGAGGTGACGAGAAGTGTGTTACTCCCTACACGTCAGCTGCAACACTGCCTTCACCACTACCAACACTACCCACTTCAATCACTCAACGAAATGCCATCACTCACCACCACCACATTTGAATAAGGAAGACGGTAATGCCCTTATACTTTCCAATTTCATTATATACCCCACTTATCATATCAAAATTAATATATATTGTTAACAATAAACTCAAGAGTGGGAAATATATATTTAAATGTTCTGCTGGCAACTTTGGCATTCTGCCTCAGCCATATTCCTTCCTTCGTATAGTTCTTATTTCGAAAAAATGTCATTCTTTCTTAAATTATAAACATCAGGAAAATAAATATCAATTATACGTTGTTTAATTATATATATAGTGTAGAATACATCACAAAGAAATTTCTGCAAATTTATTCGAATCAGTAATTATTGACATATTTTTTGTGTGAGAATGAGGTTGCATTCCATGCGTTGCAAGCTGACAAATTCATGGCAAAAATTCGCTTATCATGATGTGGTTTTCAGTTTTGAAACGGGTACCTGGGTGTTAGTCGACTGGTGTGGGTCGCATCCTGGGACACTGACCTAATCTGCCCGAAATCCTCAGCATAACAAGGGACTTTCTATATAGTAATATGTCATTGATGTCAGCTAGGCCTGTATACCATGTATATGTACTTGTAGTAAATAAAAGATAAATGAGGAAAAGGCCTGAGTCATGTGACCAGACGCTGCAGTTACCCTGGCACACTCCAGGATGCTCTTGTCCTCTTTCCTAACGAATAAAATACCACCACTTCCCTGGCAAAACAAGGACTTATATGACATCCATAGGTGAATAGGAACATCATGGTTACGTTTTCAGAATTGAACTCCAGCTCTTGAGCACGCCTCGTGTTAAACTTGCGAGGTTTTATAATCATATTTTTTTCATGTGTGGTTTTTAGATTTTGCCACCGAAGTGGCTAGTTTATTGTGCACCCCATATCCATCCTGTGGACGGTAGCGCAAAAGCATATGGATACACAAAAGGCCTAGGCACTAGGCCCCAAAGGGGTTAACAATTGTACATTTGGGTTTATATCTACATTTCAATTATCTGTTACAAGCAAATTTAGGAAATTTGCTTAGTACAATTGGTATCTTATTTCATGAATAAGATATCTTGACATGTCACATAGGTTATTATACTGTCTATCTCTATATTCCTCAATAAGTGCACAATTAAGCACATAGTGTTCAAGACAGTGACCATATGCCTGATCACATAATTTGCATTTAGTTTGATCATCATCTGTGTCTCCCAAACTGCCAGAAGTACTTGTAGCCAAGCCTAAGCCTGGCCACTACAACATCAGTCAGTCTGTGGAATCAGTCATATTGCTCTACTTTTTTTTGTTTACAATCTATAGTGTAAAAATGCTTTAATATATCATTTGTGAACCATTTGAGTGAACAGCTTTAATCTTGTTCCCATCACCTGGATTTGTCTGTTATAAGTTTATTTAAATGGTGCCCCGTGGCCTGGTGGCAAAAACTCGCTTTCACACGGTGAGGGTCCGGGTTCGATTCCCGGCGAAGGGGTGGAAACATTGGACGTGTTTCATTACACCAGTTGTCTATGTTCACCCAACAGTAAAATGGGTATCTGGGTGTTAGTGGACTGGTGTGGGTCACATCCTGGGACAAAACTGACCTAATTTGCCCGAAATAATAATAATAATAATAATTTTTATTCCAATGCATGTTACAAGTGTACAATGTTATTTGTAGTTACAATTATAAAACAATTATAAAACTCTGCATAACAAGGGGCTTTCTATATAGTACTGTCATTGATGTCAGCTAGGCCTTGTACATGTACTTGGAGTAAATAAAGATATTATTATTATATTAAGCACAGGTACACAAGCGTACAATTAACATATAGTGAAAATTACCTAGGATAACCCAAAAAAGCCAAAGTGACCTCTTTCTATGTCTACTCCGAAGTAGTATTTTGTCTGTTATAAAATAAACACGTCTTCTTTCAATCTTTTAATATCCAGCTCGAAATGCTGTGTATAATATGATCTTTTCAGAAAAAAGGTATCACTTGTACTTTTCCTGAAAATAAATTGTATTGTAAGTACGTATAGTTAACTTAAAGAATGGCCCGTAGCCTGGTAGGCAACGCTCTTGCTTCACACATTGAGTGTCCGTGGTTCGATTCCCGGCAAGGGTGGAAATATTGAGCGTGTTTCCTTAGACTATGTCCCTTTCACCTATCAAGTAGGTACCTGGGTGTTAGTTGACTGGTGTGGGTCGCATCCTGAGAGACAACATTGAGGACCCCAATGGAAATAAGACTGCCTTTAAAATCCGAAAATCTTGGAGGAATGATCGAGCCTCCATGATTTCATGTACTGAACTAGTTCACCACTTCACATGCTGTCATGTTTTAATCATGTCTCCGCTGAAAATATTATTATTATATAGTTACCGACAGACAACTCGACAGAACTCGGACGTTATTTTACACTTTTCCTTGCATGCAGCCTATGTAAATCATGGAGTATTTCTTGGGCAAATTTTTATTTTGAGAGATTAAAAAAAATGGTTAGGTTAAGTTAGGTAACGTTATGCTAGGTTACGTAACTTAACCTGAATGTCTTTGTTCATATTTGGCCAGGCTCGACACTCACTTCAATGCGCTTATTTTCCTTATATCCTAAAAAATAATTTGAACAGGATTATTATAATCATGGGGAGCGCTAAACCTGTAGGATTATACAGCACATGTGGGGAGGGAGGGTCGGAAGGTATTCAGGGAACCTGAGCACAGAAATTTGAACAGGAAATGATTACTTAGTCCATGATGTGCATGGGATCCACTACAGGTTTAGCCCTCACCCCCTCCAAATAATGTAATAAGGTAATGGTTACCGACAACTACTTGGTATGTATAGAAAAGCGTAAAATAATGACGGAATTCCAAAGCGGTTATTACATTCATGGATGGGGTGATGTTAAACCAGTAGAGGGTCATGCAGCATCTAGGATTCTAGGGTAATGGGAGTCAATTAGGTTGATCCAAAGGAAGGAAGGTCAGCTCCGGTTTCTTGGATCAAGAGCCCTTCACTGACATCAAAGAGCTTCTCTTGAGAATCTTGAATGTTGTGACCATATCTATAGACACGCAATGAAAGATTTATCGATTTTCATACTTCTACAGGAAGACTAACACCCTCCTGAAAACCATTAACCCTTATGTTCTTTTGCTTCTCTGGCAGCATCTGGCACTTGAAGATGGTACAGGGCCAGGTTGTACAAGCATCCTATGATAAAGTCTTTAGTAAAATAGTCATTACACGTTAGAGTTCCATTTTCTGGGTCTCTTGAGGGTCCTTAATACGTATATTAAAAAAAACATTAAACCTGAATGGGTTAAGGTTATTTAACTATCATTACATTCATGGCGTTGTGTTAAATCCATAATGGTCATATATATAGCATCTGGCCGTGTTTCTAAACATCTGGACCTCTTCAGGTTACCTTAACAATATTTTGTCTGCCTCAAAATTTCAGTGTTTTATTGAAGGGCTAAGAAGTATATTTAGGGGAAAACTCTAAAACGTAGGGGTCGTACTGCACTAGGGAAATGGGAAGTAACCAGATTCAATCCAAGGAAAGAGAGGGTAGCTCTAATTCTTTGGTTCAAGAGCCCTTCATTAGCGTCAAGGAACCTCCTCCCTTGAAGGAGGAGATAGACCTTGGGTAATCCTTTTTTATTATTAAGCAAATGTATGTGCAAAATAATAGCGCATACTCAGGGCCTAATATATGCCGATTATTATTATAATCAAATAGAAGCGCTAAACCACAGGGGTTATACAGCCTAATATATGCCGAGCAAGGGAAATTATTATAATAATAATCATGGGAAAGCGCTAAATCCGTAGGGATTATACAGCGCCTGTGGGGAGGGTATGGAAGGTTTTCAGGCTCAATTCAGGGAACTGGAGCACGGATCTAATTCCCTAAATCAAGAGCCCCTCAGCAGCGTCCAGGAACCTCCCTTGAGGGGTGAGCAAGGGAAAGCATGGGGGGTCTCGCTGTCATTAGAAAGCAGCCTGAGATATTGACAAGGAGCCATGGCTCATGTAGCCACAAGCAGGAGGTTGAAAGCGCTACACAGGCTTACATTTACTCTGCTTCGGGTGTCCTGACGTAATATTTACTTTTCTATTTACTAGGGCACTCCTTCCTTGTTGGTGAGGACACTACACTCACTTTGCCAGTTTTGCACGCCAAATATGTATAGATTGTTGGTTTATGAAGGTAGGTTAGGCCCCAAAACTTGAAAAATGACTGGTTGAGACAGGTCAGTGGCTGTGTAGGTAGTGACAGGAGTATAGGGTATTCAGCAGTGAGCCAGGTGACGCTCGCAACTGCATTACAATCTTACAAACACAAACCTGCGTTTCACACAAGGAGTGGTCAGCTGGAATTGCAGGTGAACAATGAGGGATAAAGCTGGCATGGCAATGAGGGATAAAATTGGCATGGCAATAGGGGGTAAAGCTGGGATGGCAATGGGGGTAAAGCTGGGATGGCAATGAGGGATAAAGCTGGCATGGCAATGAGGGATAAAGCTGGCATGGCAATGAGGGATAAAGCTGGCATGTCAATGAGGGATAAAGCTGGCATGGCAATGAGGGATAAAGCTGGCATGGCAATGAGGGATAAAGCTGGCATGGCAATGAGGGATAAAGCTGGCATGGCAATGAGGGATAAAGCTGGCATGGCAATGAGGGATAAAGCTGGCATGGCAATGAGGGATAAAGCTGGCATGGCAATGAGGGATAAAGCTGGCATGGCAATGAGGGATAAAGCTGGCATGGCAATGAGGGATAAAGCTGGCATGGCAATGAGGGATAAAGCTGGCATGGCAATGAGGGATAAAGCTGGCATGGCAATGAGGGATAAAGCTGGCATGGCAATGAGGGATAAAGCTGGCATGGCAATGAGGGATAAAGCTGGCATGGCAATGAGGGATAAAGCTGGCATGGCAATGAGGGATAAAGCTGGCATGGCAATGAGGGATAAAGCTGGCATGGCAATGAGGGATAAAGCTGGCATGGCAATGAGGGATAAAGCTGGCATGGCAATGAGGGATAAAGCTGGCATGGCAATGAGGGATAAAGCTGGCATGGCAATGAGGGATAAAGCTGGCATGGCAATGAGGGATAAAGCTGGCATGGCAATGAGGGATAAAGCTGGCATGGCAATGAGGGATAAAGCTGGCATGGCAATGAGGGATAAAGCTGGCATGGCAATGAGGATAAAGCTGGCATGGCAATGAGGGATAAAGCTGGCATGGCAATGAGGGATAAAGCTGGCATGGCAATGAGGGATAAAGCTGGCATGGCAATGAGGGATAAAGCTGGCATGGCAATGAGGGATAAAGCTGGCATGGCAATGAGGGATAAAGCTGGCATGGCAATGAGGGATAAAGCTGGCATGGCAATGAGGGATAAAGCTGGCATGGCAATGAGGGATAAAGCTGGCATGGCAACGGGGGATAAAGCTGGCATGGCAATGAGGGATAAAGCTGGCATGGCAATGAGGTATAAAGCTGGCATGGCAATGAAGGATAAAGCTGGCATGGCAATGAGGGATAAAGCTGGCATGGCATGCAGACTTAGAATACAGGCGCCTCACAGCATCAAAGCGTGGGAGAATTTACTCTCCAAATTCTATCAGGCTGAGGAAATCACCATTTTCTCAGGGCTGGTACTGATCAAAACTGAAGACTGCTTGTAGTGGACTAACTTTATGAATGTCTTCCCAGGAGATTGATGAAAAAAAATAAGTGCCCGCTTCCTGCGACTGCCGTTCGTCTGTTATGGTGGTTATAGCTGTTAAACTTCTCACAAGGTTGGGTCATCCCACTTGGGAAGTCCTATTCTTTAATTATCGAGTATATATGTGTAGTAGTAGCATCGTGCCAAACTCTAGAACACGTTAAGCCAAGGGAAAGGATGGGACCTGAAAATTAAGACACATGGGCAACATCTGTGTATCTTTATTGTAAATGTTTCGCCATCCAGTGGCTTATCAATACAAATTCTAGGACATAATTTGAAGACAGTAGAACTATATAAAAAAGATGAGGTAATGCGTCCCTCACCCTTGGAATCTTCACGACTACGGTGCTCTTCACACCATGTCCAAGGCTGAGGGACTGATTACCTCATCTTTTGTATATAGTTCTACTGCCTTCAAATTATGTCCAAGAATTTGTAATGGTAAAGCCATTGGATGGCGAAACGTCTACAATAAAGATACCCAGATGTTGCACGTGTCTTAATTTTCATCTTTTTGGTATTGTATACCATTCTTGTACAGCATGGGACCTGCCTGTTGTTACAGGTTACACTTCGAGGTAGTGAAGGGATATATGCTTAGCATGGCCAATGTGGTGGAGAGCAGACGACAGATTGCACTACTAAAGTACGATGTTTTGGCCTGTGGCAGGCTTGAAAAGCTACTTCAATAGGCTTACAGTTTGATAGGATTGAGTTTCAGCTCTTGGGTCTCTTGATGGTACTGAGTTACAGCTCCTGGACCTCTTTTGAGACCCAGGAGTTTAAACTTCTCCATCTTCATGGGGAAGAATTAAACCTATAGGGAAGGGGAGGGTAGCTTAATTTATTTAATCAAGAGCACTTTAGTAGCCTCAAGGCACCCCTCCTCCCCTTGAAGAGTAAGTTATAACTTCTAGGTCCCTTGATGCATTTGAACTGCAGCTCCCCAGCCTTTTGAGGGTTTTGTAGTAGTTACTGGGCCTCTTGCATGGGTTGATTTACAGGGAGGGGTGGATATTTTCGTCAGTCCTCATAACACAAGCACTTCATCTCAGTGACACAAGGGTGGCAACTTTTTGGATCTCAATTTTTTTCAGGTAAGGCGATTGATACATGTTATAAGCTGGCACTATAATATGTAATGTATGTTAACTTAAAAGACCTCTTGTTTGGTGTCTTTACAGCTGTTCCTATATGTGCATATATAAAATTACATAGAGCTTGTGGGGTCAAGATCCTAAGTCATTTAACTCTGATATATCTAAGTGTGGTGGAATTAGCATGTGTTTTGCCTGTCTAAGTTTAAAGCCATATATGGGTTCGGCCTCTACTACACTGCTTCTTAATGCATCTTATTTCATTATTAACTTCATACTTCAAGTATCCCAGCATCCTGGTCCCTCCTTTGGAGCCTGGCCTTGTCACCATCCTTCAAGAAGGCTGTATAGATACTGGTGAAAGGCTTTTGATACAGAGATGAAACTACCTGTTCCTTCAGATCAAACCCAACTGCTCACCCATGCCTCTCATTCTCAAGGTGTTGTATGACCCATATGGGTTTAGCACTTCCTCATAAAATATAATAATAATTTAAACCTTCTTGAGTAGAAAAAACCATACCACGGGTGGGGTTCGAACCCGCGGTCAGAGTGTCTCAAAACTCCAGACCATAGCGTAAGCCACTTCTTGAGTTGCTTTGTGCTTGACTGCATGAATGTGGCCAGGAAAACTAAAGAGCTGCTCAAAATATGCATTCAGTGTACCTCAAGAGCACAGTAACAATACTGACGTGTTCAAAAATAAGCTAGAAAATGGTTCCCATAATTTAAAGAAAAAAAAAAGCCCTTGATGGCTAACAGAAAGGAAAAAACACATATGATAACCACACGAGGCCATAAAAGGACACTGAAAGAAAATAATTGATTTTCAGTGCAATAAACAGGAAGAATAAGGGACTGCATGTGTTAACTAATATAAACATTGCAGAAGAACTTTTTTTTAACAAACAGAGGTAGAAACAATGGAATGATTCAAAGGAGGAATGAGTTTAATTATAACCAAGGGGAAGTGCTAAACCAATAGGGATAATGCAGTGCCTGGGGAAATGGGAGGCAATCAGGTTTGATCCAAGGAAAGTGAGGTCAGGTCCAATTCCTCTGATCAGGTGCCCTTCACTGGCATCAAGAAACCTTCCTGGAAGGGTTCCTCTAAGCAGAGTTTATAACTTGATAAGCCTGAGGAATGGAAGGCAATCAGGCTTGATTTGAGGAACATAATAGGAAAATGTTTGAAGCTGCTGCTTGCATGGATCACTCTACACGACAAACTGTATCTACATCTCAACTAGAGAAAGAGGGGAGCATCTCAATAGTTTGGTTTGAGAAATAATTAAAAAAATAGATATTGCTGCTGGTAGATTTCTTCATAAAAGTGTGTAACAGTGGACAAACTTGAGATTTTTAAAATTTACTATAAAATGTAATAGACTACTTTATGGTAACTACGTATTTTATACCTGCTAGAGATTTTAGTAGCATCAGAGGTTAATAAACATTTGAAAGGAATTCAGTCAACAGAATCTGAGAAAATTGTGTTTAATTTATGAACTAACTTACATATTTTAGAACTCCCACTGAGGTAAAGTAAGGTGACCCGAAAAAGAAGAAATGCTTCATAGAAGTGTGATGACATCACTAACTCATGTATTTTAGATAAACCCAGAACTCAGGTAAAAAAAAAAATTAGATTTTTTATTACATCCAGGTAAAAAACTCGACAATGCATTCAAATACATTTTCACCCACTTGCCTGGGTGAAATATAAAGTAGAACAACCCTGTAACTTGTTTGAATTTGTGCTATGTTCTAACTTCAGTTTAAGTCACTCAGCTAAAGAATGCACTGTGGTCAGTTGGTAGCCAGTAGTGAGAGGAGGTTGTAAACAAGTGTCATGCATGAGTATTTGACATACTTTACTTAACTAGTTATTAGCTATAACTTGTACTATTTTGTGTAAGACTGACTGCTAAATAGCTTTGTATGTACTATACATTGTATTAGATTCTAGTATAATTGTTTTTAAACAGTTCATATTTTTTACAGATTTACATTTCATAAACTCAATACTGTATATAACTTACAAAATGCTACATGTATCAGGTATAAGAAGAAAACTTATAAGAGTAAATAATGCTGAAGAGCATTAAATGTAGAAGAATCAGAGAAAGCTACTTGTAAGCATAATAAAATTGAAAGGATAAGAGCTCACTTATATAAATGCCCTAAATAAGTTACATTATTAACAAGAGGTAAAGAATTTTTATCACAAAGATCTTGCTAAGTGAGGAGAGGCTGTATTATAAAAACTAAATACAGCCTCTTCTAACTTAGCAACGTACTTGTTTACCGATGCCTCAGACTTACGACGGGCTCTCTGACCAGTATTCATACCTAAATAATGTGGACCCTAGGTTAGCGGCCGTAATCCGTTCCAGGAGCTAGGCCTTTAACCGAAATGGCCTTTAACCGAATTAATATTCCCCATAAGAATTAATGTAAATGCAATTAATCCGTTCCAGACAAAAATATTCACAATAAATAATTTTTTTAACAATTAAATCAGTATTACATACCTTTATTGAAGACTAATGCTGGCTTCTGGAAGATGGGGAGGAGGAAATAGGGAGGAGTTACTAGTTGGAAGGAGAATCCCCCTCCAAAAGGACTTCAGATGACAAGTCCTCTCTGGTGTCACTTCTCTTCTTTTTCTTTTAATGCCACTAGGACCAGCTTGAGTCACTAGAACCTTGTCTAGAAAAATAAGTGTCCAGAGTGCTCTGTTTCTGGCACCTCTTTAACATGTCCCTGAAGTAGGACAAGGTTTTGTCACTAAACATGTTGCAGATATGGCTTGTTTCAGCTTGGTCAGGATGGTGTTTTTTAACAAATGTCTGCACCTTAGTCCACATACAACAAATTTCCTTAATCTCTGCAGAAGGCACCTCCTTCTCTTCCTTTTCCTCCTCCTCCCTTTCTGAAGCAAGTTCCTGAGCTGTGGTCTGTTGCTATTCCAGATGAAGCTCTTGCAGCTCTTCAGTTGTTAGCTCTACCCTGTGGTCCTCCACCAACTCTTCCACATCCTCACCACTCACCTCCAACCCCAGGCTGTTCCCCAACGTCACAATATCTTCCACAACAGGCACAGGGTCGTCAGCTGCAAATCCTTCAAAATCCCTCTGTTGGACACAATCTGGCCACAGTGGTCTCCAAGCAGAGTTCAAAGTCCTGGTAGTCACTCCCTCCCAAGCCTTACCTATAAGGCCTATGCAGTTGTAGATATTGAAGTGAATCTTCCAGAACTCTCTAAGGGTCATTTCAGTGTCTGAGGTCATTTCAAACACTGGTTTGGTGTAGTTTCTTGAAGTTAGAAATGACCTGCTGGTCCATGGGCTGGAGAAAAGGAGTGGTGTTAGGAGGCAAGAACTTCACTTTATAAATTTGAAGTCCCTAGACATTTGGTCTTCCAAGTCTGGAGGATGTGCAGGAGCATTGTCCAGTACCAGGAGGCACTTGAGTCCCAAATTGTTATCCTGAAGGTATTTTTTTAACAAACCTCTTTTTCTTGTGACAGCATTGATTTTTCCTTTTCTTGTGACTGGTGAACACTCTGGGAGTTTCAGAGTGATACACGAGTAAAGGCTTCACTTTGAAATCCCCACTTGCATTGCTACACAACATGAGAGTTAGCCTGTCTTTCATAGGCTTGTGTCCTGGCAGTCTTTTTTCTCCTGCGTGATATAGGTCCTCCTTGGCATTTTCTTCCAAAAGAGGCCTGTTTGTCACAGTTAAACACTTGTTGGGGTTTCAGATTTTCACTCTTTATGTAGTCCTGAAATTCCTGCACAAACTTATCAGCAGAATGTTTGTCTGAACTTGCAGCCTCACCATGCCTTACAACACTGTGTATGCCACTATGCTTCTTAAATCTCTCAAACCAGCCTTTGCTGGCCCTAAATTCACTACCAGCAGCACTTGTTCCAGGAGTTTTCTTCACAAGATCTTCATGCAAACGCCTTGCCTTCTCACAAATAACAGACTCCACTAAACTGTCTCCCACCATTTGTTTTTCTTTAATCCACAATAATAATAACTTTTCCATTTGTTCCATTATTGGTGACCTTTGTTTCGTTAGCACATTTACTCCTTTGGCAACATCAACCACCTTGATCTGTTCTTTCTTTGACAGGATGGTTGTAATTGTTGATTTGTTTTTGCCAAACATCCTGGCAAGTTCCAGCACCCGCATACCACTCTCATATTTCTCAATCACTTCTCTCTTAAATTCCATGGTATTTCTCACTATCTTTGCCACAGGAACTTTACTAGGAACTTTCTTGGGAGCCATGGTTACTTATTTTGCAGTTGCACTGGCAAAAAACAATGGAAAACAAGTGAAATGTTTGTATGAATGAGCAGAAGCTTCCTTATGTACTGAGAGACACAAACAAACTGAAGCGCAAGCGTCCCCAGCCGGCGGGTTGACGCGTCCAATACGGCCGCTAACCGAGTTGGTTGCTAACAGGAACGGCTGCTAACCGAGGATCCACTATTAGAGCTGATTTCCTCTATTATGTTTATTTCAATACAGTGGACCCCCGATTACGTACTGCTCCAAACTCAAACAATTATGCATGTGTATTTTTGTAAGTGTATTTTTGGGGGTCTAAAAGGGGTCGGCCTAGGAAAGGTTGGAGGGAGGGGGTAAAGGAGGTTTTGTGTGCGAGGGGCTTGGACTTCCAGCAAGCATATGTGAGCGTATTTGATAGGAGTGAATGGAGACAAATGGTTTTTAATACTTGACGTGCTGTTGGAGTGTGAGCAAAGTAACATTTATGAAGGGATTCAGGGAAACTGGCAGGCCGGACTTGAGTCCTGGAGATGGGAAGTACAGTGTCTGCACTCTGAAGGAGGGGTGTTAATGTTGCAGTTTTATAACTGTAGTGTAAAGCACCCCTCTGACAAGACAGTGATGGAGTGAATGATGATGAAAGTTTTTCTTTTTCGGGCCACCCTGCCTTGGTGGGAATCGGCCGATGTGTTAATAAATAAAAAAATAAAATAAAAGGACTAATCTAATTTACATTATTCCTTATGGGAACAAATTCATTCGGTAACGGCACTTGAACAGCATTCTGGAATGAAATAATGACGTAATCCGGGGGTCCACTGTACACTACTGTGTATAAACATTTAAAAATACAGGAGGCCCTCCACATTCGCAGGGTTAGGGGATCAAGAACCTCGTGAATCTTGAAAATTCGCGAATGCTTGGTACGCAGATATATTGTAAGGAAATATAATAATAGCATTTACTTAGCCTAACAATACTGCTTCCTTAACCTATTGAACCACAATCATAAAACACATGAAAACATCGTAAAATATTGTATATACAGTGGTCCCCAGAGTAACGAAAAAACTTCATCCCAGAAGCCTGCTCAAGTGCCATTACCGAACGAATTTACTCCCTTAAGGAATATGTAATGTCACGTAGGTTAGTCTATTTCAGGCCCCCAAAAATACACTTCCAGAAGCACTTTCGATATTATACTTACATAATTGTACGATTTCCGGGGTGTTTGTTACTCGGGGGACCACTGTACATGTTATGGTTTAATAATATTGAACAAACAAAACACTCACCACTCGTAAGGTTAGGCAGACGAACTCTGACGACTTTGTGATAACGACTGACAATGATGGTGATGATAGTTAGCCATGCAGTTACTGATGACAGTTGAATGGAGGTGATTATATGGAGTGTAACTGCATGGCATGATGAGTCTAATGTGTGGATTCTAACTCAGGATGGGTGATGGTAGGACGTCCTGGTTCTGCACTGGTGCTAGCCTCATCACTAGCCAATGTATCATACAAAGTCTTTCCCTTTGCACAAATCGCATTGCTGTCTATGGGATTTCCTTTTCTATTTTGGTCTGAAATCCACACAAATAATGCTGATTCCATCTTAGACATCACACTGTTTCTTACTTGTGACACTTGATTGGGCGGCTGGGCATTAGCGAATGTTCGAAGCTCGCAAAGTGGAGGGCTAGCTGTATACCAGAAATGTTATAAATGGTTCAAAGGTGACATTAAAACAATATCAAAGATGGTTGACAAACTCACTACCATTATAGTATTCTCCTCACTTAGCGACGAATTCAATTAACAATGTGGTCTCAGGAACGGAACTCTGTCGTTAAGTGAGGAGAGGCTGTATTGCAATATTTAGTGTAACTATTGTGTAGGTATAAAATACAGGTTAGGCCATCACTAATCCGGCATCATCGGGATATTTAGGGTGCCAGATTAGTAATTTTGCCGGATTACAGAGTGGTTAGGTTAGAATACACTGAACCCAACGGTGATATTTACGCATCTGTGATTTCACCCACTTTATGCCCTAATTTTGGCTCATTCCATTGTTCCAGTCTAACAAACTCATAGCTATTTCGCTAGTACAGTGGACCCCCGGTTTTCGTGATTTTTTCGTTCCAGAATGCTGTTCAAGTGCCATTACCAAACGAATTTATTCCCATAAGGAATAATGTAAATTAGACTAGTCCTTTTAGACCCCCAAAAATACACTTATAAAAATAAAGTGGTCCCTCGGTTTTCGTGCATCTCCAAACTCGAACATTTATGTAAGTGTATTTTCGTAAGTGCTGTTGCAAGTGTATTTTTGGGGGTCTGAAATAGACTAACCTACGTGACATTATTTCTTAAGGAAGTAAATTCGTTTGGTAATGGCACTTGAGCAGCATTCTGGAACAAATTTTCGGCGAAAACCAGGGACCACTGTACATTTACATAATTGTTCGAGTTTGGAGCATCACGAACACCGGGGGTCCACTGTATTCCTTCGATTCTGTTGAGTACAAAAAAATACCCATTCACCTATTTCAACTACCCAATAACATGGTCAGAAATTATAATTTGGCCAATTTCACACAAATTTCAAAAGATGCCAGTTTCAAAACAGTCGAGAATAAACATTGCAAACATTCCTAGCACTAACATTTTCTCTGTTCATTAGTCATGTCTCCAGGCCCCTCTTATATTATGCTTGCTTTCTATTTTGAATTTTTATTCACACAAAAAATAGAAGATTTACTGTTACGCATTATTGTAATATACATAATTGTATAAATAATGTCAACCCATTCGTGACTGTTTATTAGACCTGCCAGTTGGACACGTATTGGACGGTGACGTCATTTGTTTACTCTTGATCATCGGCAAAAATCGAACATTTCCGCTACTTTGAGCTCAATTTTAAGGTACTTTCCGGTGTGAAACCAATCAAAATTATATCTATTTCTGTAATATATCTTCCATTCTATCAAATGAGACCAAAAAAACGAGAATATAGCCATACAAACCATACGAAAATACACCGGTCGGGTTTACACCACAAACATGGTCGCAGTTTTTTTCTCATTATGCACTGCATGCTGCAGGATTTTTTTTTATGCACACTTACCACACAAACCTATTCTCTCATATGTAGGCCCAAATTTACCAGTCACAGCTAATCTGAGTAAGCTGAGCTCATGGTGACCGTCAATGGCTTCAAAACCACTATCTTTTATGGACAATGTACGGTGTATGTGCTTTACACAATGAGAAGCATTTCTTTTATGCGTTAAAACCATGGCTAGGGCTAAAAGTGAGCAGGTTATAACAATAAATGGATAAAAAGAAATTGGAATGACTTATGCAGCAAGTAGCCCCACCAAACAGTAGCAGCAGGTTGGTGTGGCAACCTCGAAAATTTGAAATTATGCTAGCTGAAATTAGTGCTGGATTACTGATGGAACCGGATTACTGATTGCCGGATTAGTGATGGCCAACCTGTATTATAACACTAGGAATTTGTTTTATAATTTTCTGCAACAGGCATAGACAATGAGGTTAAAATAAAACAAATGAGTTGATAAAAGTAGATGAACAACTGGACTACATCCTTACATATGGCTGCTTAGATTACTGTTTTAATTTGCTGGAAATGTAGTTATACTGTAGATAATAGTAGTAGTAGTTGTCACATTTAAAGAACACCTGGTCATGAAGGTCACTCAGCATTCTCAGTAATAAAAAATTATATGCAACAAATACAATAAAAACAAAGATAAAATTAACAAACAATAAAAGCTATGGTGCAGTAATAAAATGATCAACATAAATATTCATACCAAATTAAAATAACCAGCATAAATGAAAACTTCATTAAATTATTAATACCAAAAGAATCCCCTTAAAGTTCCCAAGATCCCCACAGGCACCTCGGTAATTATAGAAACCATGATGAATGCAGAAAAGCCAAAACAATGGGCAAACTGTTTAAATGTTTCCCACAGTCAGCTTCATGCCAAGAGTTACACAGACTAAAGAGGGTAGGAGTACCTCCAAATAAGGGGCTATAGGTGAGATTTTTGTGCCCGATCTTCAGTGAGTGTTCAAGATAGTATTGTAGAATGCAATTTATTGTTGTGGGGCATAATGGGAGACTAAGGAGTTTGTATTATTAAGACAATCATCATAGGGGCAGCGGAAGAGGATCCTGGACAGCCATTCAGAAATGGAGAGGAAGTCTTAGGAATTTTAGGAGTGACAGAAGAGAGGTGTATAGAGCAAGAGTACTGGGAGAGTAGGAAGGAGATGGAATCCTGGAAAGCCAGAGTGGCCCCATGTGAAGTTCCACTGCTATTACCTTAAGAGTGAAAACATTGTGTAATCTGCATGAAATTGTAAACAAGGTAGGAGTTCCAGAGCCCTTCAAATCTGGAATGTACAAGAGATGGAGGGTGTATTCTCTGGGAATCAAGAAGTAACAAACACAAAATCATGAGCAGAAAACCATTTACAGTCTATTATGATGTTAGTGAAGGGGATGGGGCATACCTGTAGGGGTCATACAGTGCCTGGATGAATGGAAGGTAATGTACAGTCATGCTGGGAATGTAGTGATCCCTTGAGCCTGCTGTTGTCAAGATCATTTGGGTGACTATAATTCCACAGCACAACCAAACCTTCACCAAGCTGAAGCGTAAATAATTTTAGCTAGGTTTGGGGGCCACATACCTAATGTAGAGATAATGGAACTAAACAGACATAAATATAACAAAGTTGAAAATTATCTTCCATGGAATAAGAGATAGTAATAGTCGATTTATTGTAAGATGAAAGGAATGTCTGGCATAACATGGATGATTTGCAAATCACCTTTACTAGTTAGAAGCCAAAAATGTAGTCAGGGATGATGCAATAGAACCATTACTATAACTTTCATAAAACAATAACTGAACTTCAGCTCCCCATTTTCCTACTCACAAGTTCAACAAGGCTTACCCCAGAGCAAATAGTGGTATACACGAGTGATGAACAGAGGACCAAGTGTAAGCCACAGGATCGAGAGGGTATCCACCTTCTTATGCTCGCTAGGTCCTAGCCAAATATATGGAAGCTCACCATCCACAAACAAAAACTGAACTGCTAGTCCATCATTGTTAAAAAAAAAAAAAAATAGGGAAAGGCTAAACACATAAGAATAATAAAGTGACGGAGGAATAGCAGGTAATCAGGTTCAGTCCAAGGAAGGGAAGGACATGTTCAATTTCTTGGCTTAAGAACCTCTCACCAGCATCAAGGAACCTCCCTCGAAGGGTGTAGGCACAAAAAATGCAAGCAGACCAGTATACAACACAATACCAGACAGGAGAAAGTGATGCAAGACTAACCAATTCAGTAGGGCAAACAACTTCCCACTTGACCTGTCTCTCACTACACCTAAGGCATGTTGCCCACCAAAAGATCACAACTCTTAAGGGCAGGCTAAACTAGGCATGCAGAAGCAAGTGGTACATGGGTCAGTGCATGGTAAATGAACAGGACAATGCTTAGCTTATCCTCCATAGGTCAGAGCTACACTGTTGAAACTTGAAGACCACCCAGCACAGCCACTACCAAAAGGATTGTAAAGGGGCTGCCATCACAGGGGCCCAAAATAACCTACTACTTGATAAGGTAAAAAAAATGTTTATACATATAAAATAACTAGATACTTCTTTTGATCATCTATGATGTTAGTGATTCAAACAGCTGTCTATTTTGATTTCCATATTTATTGAGGCAATGCTGCTTCATTCATGGTTAATGATTGTTTTTCAGTAACTTCAACTTTACTCGGTTGCGATCCATTGAAAAATAAGATTATCATACACAGTAATCAGTGCTGCCCATCAATACAAAATAAGGAATAATAATACAATGGAATGTAATTAATATTTAATATTTTTGTACAAAGATGCTGTGTACTAGGTGAGAGTTGTTGCAGTATAAGAACACACTAGAACAGTAGATCTTGATGCTGTGTCATGCTGGTTGGTTGAGCTCTTGACACAGTCCTACCATAGTCTTACTGCAAATGGCACTTTTTAAAAAAAATACTTAAGCATACAATACAATGAGGGAACTGCATGAGATAACCAGCAACTAAGTCAGTTTTGGGTTAAGATGGAAACTACAGAGCCCCCAAATGGCCATCTCACAAATTGGTAATGGACAAGTTTCTTTTTTTTCACATTAAATAACTGTGTAAAAAGACATAAAAACAGTGAAGCCTCCATGGCAGAGCCAAAGATTTAGAGTAAGGACTAGGGCAATACAATAATAACCTCCCTATTCACCCTTGAACCAACCAGCACCACTGCAGTGCTAGTGCCTATTCTCTCGATTTTACACTACTAAGTCTTCAGAACAAACATGAGAGAGGCGACGAGGATAGATGCAAGGTTGGCCTGCAATGAACACTTCACCAGTCGGCTTGTTGGTCAGACGGATGCCACCCACCACATTTCACTAATAAAAGTTTTCACTTTCACTATTTTCAACATTAGTCTGTAGCAGAAACATCACACACTGATAAAGTTCATTTTCTTGTTTTCTCATGCAACTTTCCATGCATTTGTCAATGTCCGTGCATAACACTGGTGCTGCCTCTTTCCATTGCCACTATTCCCGGCTGGGTACCTGAGTGGGGTGGCTGTGGGGGCAGCATGCCAGTCTGACCTGGTCTATCACAATGGCTCATGGCCACACTAACACACACAGACACAAATGTACATCTAAAAGTCCCGCATATGCATTTTACTGCGTCTACCTGCAGTATTTCACAGGCCAGTGGTCTCGGCCATCTAAATGAAATTGCCTACACTGATTCAATACCTGCTAAAATTCCATTAGGAAACAAATTTCAGCATGAAATTATGCTGGTAAACTAAATATGCCATATGGCACAAGTAATTTAATAACATCTCAAAAACAGGATGTTTTGATTATCAAACAACTGATGATGCAGACGCTTTATTTCACATGCCGCCATCATTCAACTTGATGCAGAGCGTCTCCTTTGCCTGAGCCTGCGGGATGCGGGGCTGGGAGGTCTGGTGGTTGGTGTTGGAGGGGGTACAAGGGTGACCAGCTATCTCAAACTATCACCTACGGTCATGATATAAAAGGTACTGTGTGATTGAAGGTGGCAGATTTAATTCTTCAATTCGAGAAAGTCGCTGTTTCCCAACTGCCTGTCTTATCACACGTCGACACAAATCCATCAGTGGTAGAGGCTCAGCTGAAAATGGATAAACTTTGTTACATTTTTTAATACCCAAAACATTATTCTATAATTGCAACAATATGTTATTCCACCAGAATATACACAGATTTTAATGCTGTAAACAAATTTTCTAATATGCTACTTGGTGTAAGTTAAGTCAAAACCAATTACTTACGATCTAATCCGCCTATATATCTGATGGTGATCTCACAATGCCCCACACAGCAGAGACTATTGGTAAAGTTTCTTTCCTTTCAAACCTCTAAATGCTACACCCAGGTACTGACCCTCTACCACAAATGCCAACGTCCCCTCATCCATGTCAAGAACAACTGTAAGACACAAAGCCAGTATTAGAACACACTGAAAAATAAAACAATTTAAACATGCTTTAGGGATTAACTTTAAAAAATACCATTTCAAGATACAGTGGTGCCTCGGTATACGTCCTAATCCATTCTAGGACCCTGGACTTGCATATATCAAACAGGACGTACACCAAACAAATTTTCCCATAAGAAATATGGGGAAAACAATTAATCCATTCCCATGAAAAAAATCCTATTGTTATTGGCATATTATACATTGATGGGGATGTATAAAATAATTTAAACACTGCTTAATACTAAAATATGTAATTTAAACTGCTTAATACTAAAAATACATACATAAATACAAAGAATTAGATAGCAACGCTGCCAGGAGGTTCTACCTGCCTGCCAAGTGAGTGTAAAAGTCAAACCTGTAATTGTATTACATGATGTAGGATTGCTGGTGTCTTTTCCATCCCATAAACATGCAAGATTTGGTACATCTTTGCTACTTCTACTACACTAGGTCACACTACGCATTCATGTACAAGCATATATAACACATCTCTCTGGGTTTTCTTCTATTTTCTTACTAGTTCTTGTTCTTATTTCCTCTATCTCCATGGGGAAGTGGAACACAATTCTTCCTAGTAAGCCATGCTGTCAGTGAAAGGACTAAAATGCCGGAGTGTATGGCTGGTAACCCCTTCTCCGGGTATATATTACTAAAATGTGAAAGGAGAAACTGTATTTCCTTTGGGCCACTGCTCGGAAACCGACGATGTTGAAAGAAAGATGAAATAAATTTAACCTCACTTTACTTTGCTGAAAAGAGTTGAGTGCCTACTAGGATAGTGCTGAAAAGGGGAGGAGGAGGAGGAGAAATGCTATTGTTTGGAAGGAGTCCCTTCTCTTTTCTGTCTCTTTTCCCTATTTAGACCTGGTTGAAGCTCACCAGGTTTCACTTTTACTAAAAATCTGTCCAAAGAACTTTGCTTCTGCCTTCTCCTCAGAATGTTTTGGAAATGTAACATTGTCTGGTCATTCCAGACAATGCTATTACAGCTTGTTTGAGATTTGTTGGAGTGGTACTTTCTGCAAAAGTTTTTGACATCCATCCAGTTGACAAAGTTTTCCTTGATTAATAAAGTAGGGGCTTCCTCTATCTCCTCTTCCGAGCCTGAAGAGAGTGCATCCATCTTAGTCTTGTGCTCCTCCTCAAGTTCCTGCAGCTCCTCGGTGGGCAGCTCTTCCCTGTGCCCCTCCACTAACTCCTCCACATTGAGAGGTAGGTAAACAAGGGTAGCGCGCGGTGTCGTGACTCATTTTGACCCATACAAGTTCTAGCACGCGAGTCGTATTCCAAACAAAGGTCGTATACCAAGCAAAAATTTTTGCGTCCAAACAGGACGTATACCAAGTTGGACTTATTCCACAGCGAGCGTATGTACTGTCTTTTTTTCTTATGCCTATCTAGCTTTTCATATTTCTTTCCTTCTAGTTTCTCACATATTTGCATGCTGTAGACACTCCATTTATCCAAATTGTCTTACAATCCAGTGCAACCCAATGACACCTGGTTCACAAAAACACACACACCCAGGTGTGTGTGGGTGGGTAGGTAGGTAGGTAGGTGGGTTTTAGGTAGGTAGGTAGGTGGGTGGGTGGGTTTAGGTAGGTAGGTGGGTGGGTTTAGGTAGGTAGGTGGGTGGGTGGGTTTAGGTAGGTAGGTGGGTTGGTGGGTTTAGGTAGGTAGGTGGGTGGGTGGGTTTAGGTAGGTAGGTAGATGGGTTTTAGGTAGGTAGGTAGATGGGTTTTAGGTAGGTATGTGTGTGGGTGGTCAGAAGGGGTGTACCAGTGTGTATTGAAGTGTGCAGACAGATGAATGAACATGTAAACAGTAACAATGAACAGGGAATGTGTAATCACAATGTAATTATGGGTTACTAGCCTCTCACTACACACCTCGAAGCATATCTAATACATACCTCAAATTTCTCAGCCTCTATCATCACTATTTCCTTTGAGTGCATTGGATAATATTCAGAGATGGGGTAATAATAACCAAAATTGTTCAATAAACACATTGGGTTAGTCATCCCATGCTTCCAGAAGTCACTGCAGTGTTGGATATTATCATCACCCTATAATGTCTCTGAATATTAACCGTAGCATCCTACAGAAATACCAGTGATGCTGGAGGTGCTTGAAATTAAGGCAGTTTCTAAAGAAAATGATGCATTAGTTATGCTTTGTGGTGTGTAGTGAAGGTGAAAACTTCTCTGCTTGTGGTTTATAGGGCCAGCACAGTTGTACAGGTAATGGACAGGTCTACATTAACCTTCTCCACCCTTGCAACAGCAACCAGAATTTAAGGTAAAAGAGTTATGACTTAGCCTATTTTATTTTTCTCCATTTTTGGAAGTCCATGGAATGTAACCCTAATTTCTCTATATGTATGTTCTTCACTGATTAATACTAATTTCAACAGTGATGATTTTCAGAGACTTACCCTGTGTATTACTTGAGGGTCTACTACTGTATACGTAATACAGTGCACCCTTGAATTTTGTGATTAATCCGTTCCAGAGTGTCTGCCGAGTCGAAATTCACTAAAATCGAAACCATTTTCCCCATAGGAAATAATGTAAATCCAATTAATCTGTTCCAGACACCCAAAATTATTAACAAAAAATAATTTTTTTATAGATTAAATATAGATTTACATACAGAAAAGAATGAGAAATCAATATAAAGTAATAACAACATCACACTTACCTTTATTGAAGACTCTTGTTGGTGTATGGAAGATGGAAGGAGGGAAGAGGATGGAGAAGTTACTATTGTTTGGAAGGGGAATCCCCTTCCATAAAGACTTTAGGTACCAAGTCCTTTTCCGGGGTTACTTCCCTTCTTTGTTTTTTAATGCCACTAGGACCAGCTTGAGTCACTGGACCTCTGTGGCTCAAAAATAATTTAGGTACCAAGTCCTTTTTCGGGGTTACTTCCCTTCTTTGTTTTTTAATGCCACTAGGACCAGCTTGAGACTCACTGGACCTCTGTGGCTCAAAAAATTGTTCCAGAGAGCTCTGTTTCTAGCGTCTCTTTAAAATTTGCCTAAAATGGGACAAGGCATTGTCATTGAACATGTTGCAGACATGGCCTTCAACAGCTTTGTTCCTCCACAAATGTTTGCACCCTACTCCACATTGCACAAATCTCCTTAATCTCTGAAGAAGGTACCTTCTTCCATCTCTCTTCCTCCTCCTGTGAAGCAATTTCCTCAGCTGTGCTATGTTGCTGTTCAGATGAAGCTCTTGCAGCTCTTCAGTGGTTAGCTCTTCACTGTGGTCCTCCACCAACTCTTCCACATCCTGGCCACTCACATCCAACCCCATGGACTTCCCCAAAGCCACAATAGATTCCACAACAGGCAAAGGGTTGTCAGGATCAGCCTCAAACCCTTCAAAATCTTTGTCGGGACACAATCTGGCCACAATTTTCTCCAAGCAGAGTTTAAAGTCCTGGAAGTCACTCCCTGCCAAGCTTTATCTATAAGAGTTATGCAATTGAGGATATTGAAGTGATCTTTCCAGAACTCTTACGGTCAATTCAGTGTCTGAAGTCACATCAAAGCACCTTTGAAACAATGCTTTCATGTAGAGTTTTTTGAAGTTTGAAATGATCTGCTGGTTTATGGGCTGGATGAGAGGAGTGGTATTAGGGGGCAAGAACTTCACTGTGATGAAACTAAACTCCTCCACCAATTGGTCATCCAAGTCTGGAGGATGAGCAGGAGCAATGTCTATTACCAGGAGGCACTTTATTTTCCAGGAGGGATTTCTTCACACTCTGGCCAAACGCTTCATTGAACCAATCAAGGAAAATTTCCCTCGTGATCCATTCCCTACTGTTGGCCTTCCACATCACACACAATTTACTCTTAAACACTCTGGGATTTTCAGAGTGATACACCAGTAAAGGCTTCACTTTGAAATCCCCACTAGCATTACCACAGAACAAGAGTTAGTCTGTCTTTCATAGACTTGAGTCCTGGCAGTGCCTTTTCCTCCTGCATGATGTATGCCCTCTTTGGCATTTTCTTCCAAAAGAGGCCTGTTTCCACAACTGAACACTTTTTGGGGGAAGGAATCCTCATCCTTTACGTACACCTTGAATTCATGCATGAATTTTTCAGCTGCATATTTGTCTGAACTTGCAGCCTCACCATGCCTTACAACACTGTGTATACCACTTTGCTTTTGAAATTTTCAACCAGCATTTGCTGGCCTTAAATTCACTAACATCAACACTCGTTCTAGGCATTTTCTTACGAGATCGGCATGCAACTGCCTTGCCTTTTCACAAATTATCGACTGCATAATACTATCTCCTGCTAACTGTTTTTGGTTGATCCACACCAACAAGAACTTCTCAACATCGTCGATTCTTTGCGATCTTTTTTTGTTAGCATATTTACTCCTTTCACAACATCAGCTTCCTTGATTTCCTTTTTTCTTCACCACAATAGAAGTGATCGTTGAATGGGGCTTCCTGTACATCCTGCTGAGGTTGGCCACACGCACTCCACTTTCATATTTTTCTATGATTTCTTTCTTTAATTATATTATGTTTCTCACCTTTTTTACCAAAGGGCTGGCACTAGGAGCTTTCTTGGGCCCATGGTGGCTTATTTAGCAGTTGCAAGCACAAAAAGAATGGATTACTATGAAATGTATCGTATGAACGCGTTGATGGTCACTCGCGAGATACAATGCCAGACTGACTCTGAATGGTGTGGGAGCTTTGTGTGCACACAGCCGCTGGGAGCCGCTGGGATGCTTTCATACAACTGCCAAATGATGAGGCAAATCATGAAAATTGAGGCTATATTTTGATGAAAATTGAAATTCACAAAATTGACACACAAAATTCAAGGGTCCACTGTACAAGTTTCTGTCTTTACTGAATAATGATAATCCGTGACTATATATATTATCATCGTAATGTGTAAGGCAATTGTATCTTGTTTTGATGAGACGAGGGTGTATGTCTGTGTTTGAGAGCCCCTGCAGTACTCTCCAACTGAAGTTATGAAAAGATCAGGTTGGTTATCCTGCCTCACTTAAAAGCTATGTTTTAGCTGCTATAAAGTCGTGAGGCAATGGGGAGGATTTTTTTCTTTGTGAAGATAATTTTTTTCCTAGGTAGTGGTTGATAGACAGCAACCGCCCAGGGAGGTACTACCGTCCTGCAAGCAAGTGTAAAACAAAGCCTGTAATTGTTTTAGCTAAAGTGGGAGAAACATGCAGAGAGGGTGTTTTAGGTAATTTGGGGGTTTAGGTGAAAAGATAATGGGACCCTTTTTATTGAATTTTTAAAAATTTTTTTTATAGGTAATACATTTTTAAGGGGAAAAAAGGGGGTAAAAAGATACAAGATATGATGTGGGGGTAATGACAGTAGTTTGTTGGACTATGTTTTAAAAATAAAAGACTGTTGAGTAGATTCCCCGGATTTAAAGTTTATAGAGGGGCTACAGATATATCAGATCATTTTTTTTATAGCTACAGGGGGGGAAAAAGGGAGATGGGATAAAGGGAAAAAAAGAACGGAAGAAAAAAAGAGGTGAAGGTTTAAAACCAAAAAAGGAGGAGTTGGGGAATAAACAACTATTGGGGAAAAAGGGGGTAGTGGGGAGTGGGGCAAGGGGGGCAAAATGTATGGGGTAGTTTAAAAAAGTGGGGTTTTGAGTGTTCAGCAGAAGTTTGTGGTTACAGGCGGTGGGTGCGGGGGGGAAGAGGAGCGAAGGGGGAAGATGATGTAAAAAGTAGTAAGGAGAAAAAAAATTTGCATATGAGAGGTTTTAAAAAAAGAAGTGATGCAAAGGGGGAAAGTATATGGGAGAAAAAGAGGTTAAAAGGGGGTGAAGCAAAAAAGGGGGAGTAAAAAGGGTGAGATGTTATCAAAAAAAATTTTTGAAAATAAGAAAAAGTTTTGGGGAAAAAAAAAATTAATAAGTTGAGGGCCTTAGAGAACAAATGGATTTGACAGTTAAAAAAAGGGGGGGAGTTATTAAATGGAGGTTAGAGGTATCGGGAAGATGGAAAATATTTTGAGGGGTTTTTTAAATGTTGATGAAACAGGGAAGTTGTTTGAAGTGAAGGGGGAAAGGGGAATAAATCTTGTAGGGGGGTGGAAAGGCCAGGGGTGTAGGGAAGTTTTTGGGGGGAGTGGGGAAAAAAAAAGGGGGAAAAGGAGCTGGGATTGATGGGATAAAGATGAAAATGGAAAAAAAGGTGGGGATATAATTTTGGGGGTTGGTGGTTTTTTAATAAATGTATGGAAGAGGGTAAGGTACCTAGGGATTGGCAGAGAGCGGTATTGTTCCTTTGTATAAAGGCAAAGGGACAAAAGAGAGTGCAAAAATTATAGGGGAATAAGTCTGTTGAGTGTACCTGGTAAAGTGTATGGTAGAGTTATTATTGAAAGAATTAAGAGTAAAACAGAAAGCAGGATAGCAGATGAACAAGGGGGCTTTAGGAAAGGTAGGGGTGTGTAGACCAAGTGTTTACAGTGAAACATATAGGTGAACAGTATTTGGATAAGGGTAAAGATGTTTTTGTGGCATTTATGGATTTGGAAAAGGCGTATGATAGGGTGGAAGGGGGCAATGTGGCAGATGTTGCAGGTGTATGGAATAGGAGGAAGGTTACTGAAGGCAGTGAAGAGTTTTTATGAGGATAGTGAGGCTCAGGTTAGAGTGTGTAGGAGGGAAGGGGACTATTTCCCAGTAAAAGTGGGCCTTAGACAAGGATGTGTGATGTCACCGTGGTTGTTCAATATATTTATAGATGGGGTTGTAAGAGAAGTGAATCGAGGGTCTTGGCAAGAGGTGTTGGGCTAAAAGATAAAGAAAGCAAATACAAAGTGGGAGTTGTCACAGTTGCTTTTTGCTGATGACACTGTGCTTTTGGGAGATTCTGAAGAGAAGTGCAGAGGTTGGTGGATGAATTTGGTAGGGTGTGTAAAAGAAGAAAATTGAAAGTGAAATAGGAAAGAGTAAGGTGATGAGGATAACAAAAAGAATAGGTGACGAAAGATTGGATATCAGATTGGAGGGAGAGAGTATGGAGGAGGTGAATGTATTCAGATATTTGGGAGTGGACATGTCGGCGGATGGGTCTATGAAGGATGAGGTGAATCATAGAATTGATGAGGGGAAAAGGGTGAGTGGAGCACTTGAGTCTGTGGAGACAAAGAACCTTGTCCATGGAAGTAAAGGGGAATGTATGAAAGTATAGTTATACCAACGCTCTTATATGGGTGTGAAGCATGGGTGATGAATGTTGCAACGAGGAGAAGGCTGGAGGCAGTGGAGATGTCATGTCTGAGGTCAATGTGTGTGTGAATATAATGCAGAGAATTCGGAGTTTGGAAATTAGGAGGAGGTGCGGGATTACCAAAACGATTGTCCAGAGAGCTGAGGAGGGGTTGTTGAGGTGGTTTGGACATGTAGAGAGAATGGAACGAGACAGAGTGACTTCGAGGTGTATGGATCTGTAGTGGAGGGAAGGCGGGGTAGGGGTCGGCCTAGGAAAGGTTGGAGGGAGGGGTAAAGGAAGTTTTGTGTGCGAGGGCTTGGATTTCCAGCAAGCATGTGTGAGCGTATTTGATAGGAGTGAATGGAGGCATATGGTTTTAATACTTGACGTGCTGTTGGAGTGTGAGCAAAGTAACATTTATGAAGGATTCAGAAACCGGGCAGGCCGGACTTGAGTTCTGGAGATGGGAAGTACAGTGCCGGCACTCTGAAGGAGGGGTGTAAATGTTGCAGTTTTATAACTGTAGTGTAAAGCACCCTTCTGGCAAGACAGTGATAGAGTGAATGATGATGAAAGTTTTCTTTTCGGGCCACCCTGCCTTGGTGGGAATCGGCCGATGTGTTAATAAAAAAAAAAAAAAAATGGAGCTAATTCTTCCACACAACCAATTACAGTTGGCGTCCCGCAAGGAAGTGTCCTTGGCCCACTCTTCCTCATTTACATCAATGACCTACCAAATGCATCACAACTACAGTTCGTAAAATTCGGAATTAGTAACATTTTTTCATAAAAATATTGGTTCGGTAATTGTAGATCCGCTCTGAATTAGTAATTCGTCCTGGACGCGTACGCGTGGCCCGCAGGGCACAACACTCCATCCAGAGTCTGTGTGCCATTGTTTACCAGCAAGTGACAGTCACCCACGCATTAATACCATACATTTTGTCACTATTCCATTGTTTTTAGTGCTTGCAACTGCTAAATAAGCCACCATGGGCCCAAAGAAAGCTCCTAGTGCCAGCCCTGTGGTAAAGAGTGTAGCAGGCATGCAGGGAATGTAGCAGGCATGCAGAGAGCGTAGCAGGCGTGCAGGGAGCATAGCAGGCATGCAGGGAGCGTAGCAGGCATGCAGGGAGCGTAGCAGGCGTGCAGGGAGCGTAGCAGGCGTGCAGGGAGCGTAGCAGGCGTGCAGGGAGCGTAGCAGGCGTGCAGGAGCGAGCAGGCGTGCAGGGAGCGGGGGCTAGCAGGCGTGCAGGAGGCGTAGCAGGCGTGCAGGGAGCGTAGCAGGCGTGCAGGGCGAGCAGGCGTGCAGGGAGCGTGCAGGCGTGCAGGGAGCGAGCAGGCGTGCAGGAGCGTAGCAGGCGTGCAGGGAGCGTAGCAGGCGTGCAGGGAGCGTAGCAGGCGTGGCAGGGAGCGTGAGCAGGCGTGCAGGGAGCGTAGCAGGCGTGCAGGGAGCGTAGCAGGCGTGCAGGGAGCGTAGCAGGCGTGCAGGAGCGTAGCAGCGTGCAGGGGGCGTAGCAGGCGTGCAGGGAGCGAGCAGGCTGCAGGAGCGTAGCAGGCGTGCAGGAGCGTAGCAGGCGTGCAAGGGGAGCGTAGCAGGCGTGCAGGAGCGTAGCAGGCGTGCAGGGAGCGTAGCAGGCGTGCAGGGGCGTAGCAGGCGTGCAGGAGAGCGAGGCAGGCGTGCAGGAGCGTAGCAGGCGGCAGGAGCGTAGCAGGCGTGCAGGGAGGGGTAGCAGGCGTGGGGAGCGAGCGAGCAGGAAGGCAAGGACTTGTTAACTGATGTCTTTATGGAAGGATTTCCCTTCCAAACAATGAAAAACTTCATACTCTCCCTCCTCTCCCGTCTTCCACACATCAATAACTCTTCAATAAAGGTAAGTGTCAAGTTAATACTGTTTTATACTTTGTCTCATTGTTTTCTGTGTAATTTAATCAAGAAACAAAATTTATTTTAATACTTTTGGGTGTCTGGAACGGATTAATTGAATTTCTATTATTTCTTATGGGAAAATAGATTCGGAGTTAGTAATTTTCGGTTTTAGTAGTGCACTCTGGAACGGATTAATTACGAAAACCGTGGGTCCACTGTACAGGTATCCCTCAACATTCGCGAGGGTTAGGGGATCAAGAGCCTCGTTAATGTTGAAAAATCGCGAATGTTTGGTGCCCCAATATATTGTAGGAAATATAATACAATACTGCTTCCTTAACCTATTGAACCATGAACAGTCATAAAACACATATAAACATCGTAAAATAATGTACTATATACATGTTATTTTGACATGAGCTGGCTGTGGAGGGAGGCCTGTAATAGTATAATTATACAATACGTATTTTATAGTGTTGTGAAGTGTCATGGGGAATCAAGTTACTGACACACTGCTGCTTCTCCCTCTGCTGTAGCTCCGCCCACTTTGTAATGATGCCAAATGTTGAATTAAATATGTATACATTAGAAAAAAAATGAAACTCCAACTTCTTTCTTTCTTTCAACACGTCGGCCGTTTCCCACCGAGGCAGGGTAGCCCAAAAGGAAAAACGAAAGTGCTCCAACTTCATAACTTTATTTTAATTTGCATAACTCATATATTACAGAAAACAATAAAAAAGTAAAATACACATACGAGTTAAGCTTACAGAAAAATACATTAAATTCACTATCTAACATTGTTACGAAGTGGGAGGAGCTATTGTAGGGAGGAGAGGCTAGCAGTAAGTCAGTGTCTGATGAGTCGTCATAGGTGGTGGACGTTAGCCTTAGCGCTAATAAAAATGTTGTTGTGTAATTACACTAATATTAGTAATAAAGGTTATCTATCTATTACATTTATTCCAAATTGTTATCAGAAACATGATAAATACCCCTAGAACTGTAATAAAGATGCTGAAATGAATAATATATGCCATATTATATGAGGGTAAGAGCAGAGCAGCCATATGAGATGTTTACATCAGGGTAAACATGCCTAAATCACTCTTGTCATAAGAACAAATGCAAAAATAGCATTTGTTTTTAGAATAATAATAATTTATAATAATTGATCTGGAGCACTTTAAATGTTATCAGTATTTGGTAGCTGACATTTAGAGCACTCCACAGCAATTATTATTAATATTATTATTATTTCCTTACAATATATTGTAGGAAATAATAATAATAATAATAATAATAATTAATAATAATTGCTGTGGAGTGCTCTAAATGTCAGCTACCAAATACTGATGACATTTAAAGTGTTCCAGATCAATTATTATAAATTATTATTCTAAAAATAATAAATGCTATTTTTGCATTTGTTCTTATAACAAGAGTGATTTAGGCATGTTTACCCTGATGTAAACATCTCATATGGTGGCGGTCTGAATGCTCTCTTACCCTCATATAATATGGCATATGTTATTCATTTCAGAATCTTATTACAGTTCTAGGGTATTTATCATGTTTCTGATATCAATTTGGAATAAATGTAATAGATAGATAACCTTTATTTAATACATTCATTACTTACTGCTTCCTTAACCTATTGAACCATGAACAATCATAAAACGCATGAAAACATAGTAAAATATTGTATTATGTAGTACTACATACATGTTATACTGTAGTTTAATAACAAATAATGAACGAAGAAAACACTCAGTGAGTGAGTGGTGGGCGGGCTGGCTGCCGGGTCGGAAGGAAGGTAGTAGGGACGCTCGGGTGGCGGTAAACTTAAATATGATTTGGTGGGTGGGAATTTGGCGGCCGGGAATTCGCGAATGTGTGAAGCCCGTGAAAGTGGAAAACGTGAATGTTGAGGGATACCTGTACTCAAATCCATATTATTTGCAGATGACACAACATATGTCTTCTCTCATTCAAACCCAGACATACTAGCCAACACTGTTAATACTGAATTGCAGAAAATATCTACCTGGATGATGACTAATAAGCTAACTCTCAATACTGACAAAACCTATTTCATTCAATTTGGAAACAGAGCTACAAATGTTCCACTTAACATAACGCTAAACGGTTCACCCATCACAAGACTCAGAGGAAAATTCCTAGGATCCACCTTGACAGTAGCCTCAAATTCCAGACACACATACAACAAATTTCCAAGAAAATCTCTAAAACAGTAGGCATACTATCAAAGATACAGTACTATGTTCCACAATCAGCTCTCCTTGCACTGTATCATTCACTCATCTACCCTTATCTCACCTATGGAATTTGTGCATGGGGATCAACAACATTCAATCATCTAAGACCACTAATAACCCAACAAAAGGCTGCAGTCAGAATGATATATTCTCTCTCCAGACAACATCACCAATATTCAAAAGTCTAAAACTAATCACTGTCAAGAACATCCATACTTATTATTGTGCCTACTACATTTATAGAACACTACATTCAAACATAAACCCTCCACTCAAACTTCTCCTCACCAACCTTAACAGGATGCACGACCATAACACTAGACACAGATCACTGTTTGATGTACCCTGTGTCCATATCACACTGTGCAAAAACTTTATGCACATAAAGGGCCCCCAAATTTGGAATTCATTACCAGTAAATACTAAAGTAACCCGGTCTGAACATCAGTTTAAGACTCTTCTCAAAAACCACATACTAAAATTAAACTAAAAACTCAGTATGTAACTTTAGTAGGTTGGTAGACAGCAACCACCCAGGGAAGTACTACCGTCCTGCCAAGTGGTTGCACAGATGTCTCATTTCAGCTTGCTCAGGGTGGTGTTTTTCAACAAAACTTTGTAACCTATTCCACATTCCACACATTTCCCTAATCACTGAAGAAGGCACCTCCTTCTCTCTCTCTCCCTCCTCCTGTGAAGCAATAACCTCAGCTGTGGTCTGTTGCTGTTCCAGATGAAGCTCTTGCAGCTCTTCAGTTGTTAGCTCTACCCTGTGCTCCTCCACCAACTCTTCCACATCCTCACCACTCGCCTCCAACCCCAGGGACTTTCCCAATTCCACAATATCTTCCACAACATCTTCCACAACAGGCACAGGGTCGTCAGGGTCAGGGTCAGCCTCAAATCCTTCAAAATCCCTCTTTTCAACACAATCTGGCCACAGTGGTCTCCAAGCAGAGCTCAAAGTCCTGGAAGTCACTTCCTCCAAAGCCTTGCCTACAAGGCCTATGCCATGCACGATGTTGAAGTGATCTTTCCAGAACTCTCTCAGGGTCAATTCAGAGTCATTGGTCACATTAAAGCACTTCTGAAACACTGCTTTGGTGTACAGTTTCTTGTAGTTTGCAATGACCTGCTGGTCCATGGGCTGATGTGAGGAGTGGTGTTAGGAGGCAAGAACTTCATTCTGAAGAAATTGAAGTTGTCAGGCAACAACTCTTCCAAGTTGTGAGGATGAGCAGGAGCATTGTCCAGTACCAGGAGGCACTTGTGTCCCAATTTCTTTTCCAGGAGGTATTTCTTCACACTAGGGCCAAACACTCCAGTCAACCATTCCTTGAAAATCTCTGTAGTGACCCATGCCTTGGTGTTAGCCTTCCAATGCAACACACAATTTATTCTTGTTAACATTGTGTTTCTTGAAGGCTCTGGGATTTTCTGAGTGATACACCAGTAAAGGCTTCACTTTAAAATCACCACTGGCATTGGCACACATCATAAGAGTTAGCCTGTCTTTCATATGCTTGTGTCCTGGCTGTGCCTTTTCCTCCTGAGTAATGAAGGTCCTGTTGGGCATTTTCTTCCAAAACAGGCCTGTTTCATCACAAACACTTGTTGGGGTTTGAATTTTTCAGTGTCTACAACCCTTGAATTCCTGCACAAATTTTTCAGCTGCACGTTTGTCTGAGCTGGCTGCCTCACCATGGCTCACAACACTGTGTATGCCACTACGTTTCTTAAACCTCTCAAACCAGCCTTTGCTGGCTTTAAAATCACTCGCCTCACCACTGGTTCCAGGCATTGTCTTCACAATATCTGTGTGCAACTTCCTTGCTTTTTCACAAATTATCGCTATGGAAATACTATCACCCGCTATCTGTTTTTCATTGATCCACACCATCAACAACTTCTCAACCTCATCCACTGTTTTCGATCTATTTTTCGTTAACATATCAACCCCTTTTGCAACATTAGCTTCCTTGATCTCATTTTCTTTGCCAGGATAGTGCCGATAGTAGACGCACTTTTCTTGTACATCCTGGCAAGCTCACTCAGACGTACGCCACTCTCATTTTTTCAACAATCTCTTTCTTCAGTTCCGATGGTGTTCCTCACTCTCTTACCACAGGGGTGCCACTAGGAAGCTTTTGGACCCATGGTGACTTATTTCACAGTGACAATCACTAAACCACCAAAAATACAACAAATTTATTGTGAATGTTTGAAAGAGCGCACTGGGTAATCTTCCTCAATGGTAAACAATGCTTGACTATCGTCCTGCGCAGGGCAGGCGCGGAGCAGGCTGACAGGTCTAATACATTTCGACACGAGCCCATTTTCGCTACATGAGAGCGAAAAGCTTTCATTACACAATTTTTTCGTTATATGATCCCTACTGGAGGAGTCTGCCAGGATGTCCCACCGCACGGCTGCTTCAATGAACCTGGGGTCTTGAGCTCCCACCACACCTCTCAAACGTTCAGGACAATCATCTTGACTAATCCACAGGGGGTCCATTGTATTTGTTTTACATGATGGTAGGATTGCTGGTGTCTATTTTCTGTCTCATGAACATGTACGATTTCAGGTACGTCTTGCTACTTCTACTTACACTTAGGTCACACTAAACATACATGTACACGTTTATGTATACACACTTATCTGAGTTTTCATTGATTTTATCTTAATAGTTCTTGTTTTATTGCTTTTCCTTTCATATCCATGGGGAAGTGCAATAAGAATCTTTCCTCCGTAAGCCATGCGTGTTGTAAAAGTCAACTAAAATGCCGGGGACAATGGGCTAGTAACCCCTTTTCCTGTATAGATTTACTAAAAGAAAAAGAAGAAAACCGTCAAAGTGGGATGTTTGAATGTGCGTGGATGTTGTGCAAATGATAAGAAAGAGATGATTGTAGATGTTATGAATGAAAAGAAGCTGGATGTCCTGGCTTTAAGTGAGACAAAGATGAAGGGGGTAGGAGAGTTTCAGTGGGGAGAAATAAATGGGATTAGGTCAGGGTTTCAAATAGAATTAGAGCTAAAGGAGGGCAAATGTTAATAATCAATTATGGCAGGTAAAAAGTGAATATAAATGTATAAATTCAAGGATTATGTGAAGTAAAAATAAAGGTTGGATGTGAAAGTGGGTTATAGTAAGTGTTTATGCACCTGGAGAAGAGAGAAGTAGAGGAGAGAGAGAAGATTTTGGGAAATGTTGAGTGAGTGTTAAGTGGGTAAAAATGTTGTTGATGGAGTAGTAGGTAAATTTGGGGTGCTAGGGGTAATGTAAATGGGAACCGTTAACCCTTTGGGGGTCGACAGGCCTTCCGGAAACGTGTTCCTGGGGTCGAAAATTTCGAAAAAAAAAAAAAAAATTATGAAATGATAGTTTTTTTCTGAATCTAAATAGCTAAACA
Source organism: Cherax destructor (assembly GCA_009830355.1). Taxonomy (NCBI): domain Eukaryota; kingdom Metazoa; phylum Arthropoda; class Malacostraca; order Decapoda; family Parastacidae; genus Cherax; species Cherax destructor. The sequence goes on along the minus strand of WNWK01000374.1, from coordinate 62,933 downwards.
AAAATTTTTGCGATCAATACTTACGGAGATATGGAGGCTTCAAGTTGACCCAAAATGAACCGATGACAGGAACATTGGCGACTTCCGGTTGGCGGTAATCATATTTTTTTTTTTTTTTTTTTTTTTTTTAAGTTGTTTTCTTATGAAATTTAATTTTTTTTTTTTTTTCAAATAACTTTTATGGACTGTGAGACCAATATAAGTGCTGTTTTTCAAATATTCACTTGCTATTTCTTTAAATAACACAAAGTTTGTTATACTAGTTTGTTTAAAAACATATTTACAACAATGTACAATTATGTTTATAACTATTGTTCAAATATATATACACATATTGAGTCACTGCACATGTTTCTAGAAATTCTGCAGCCTGTGGAAGTCTGAACATGGTTCCCATGCAAAGGGGGTTTCACATTCCACACACAATAAAATGAGTGTCTTTGCATTGCTGTGCGTCTTTTTGTATGTGCACAGACATAACACCTCTTCTGAGCCTTTTCTTGCAGGCAGTTTTGTTAGGAAGTGTTCACCACCAAGAGTCAGACGAGAGGGTAGTTGTTGGTAATTTCAGGGGGTTTTCTATTGCAGGTGGTGTTTTTGGTACTTGGTGATTATTTCGATAAGACAAACAAAATTCGCCATATGGTGGTTTGTTTGTGGTCTTCAACTTATAAACAGTATAAGCATTGAGCATGTAAATGTCCAGAATGTGAAAAGAGTTTTATGTACCACTTGTAACTCTTATAAAAATCAGCAAACCCAATCTGCATGTCACATTTGTCCACTGAACGATATTGAGTGGTAGTCCATCACAGTGAGGTTTTAGAATGGGTTCATCGGTTCTATTCACCCTGCCACTGTCTGCCATTTCATTAGGGGAAGATGACAACAGTGTGACATCTCGTTTGTCATGCCACCGAAATGCCATGATATCATTGGCAGCAAACGCCTGCCTCACCTCTACGAGTGCCTGCATTGAACCTAGGCATATGCTTACGATTTGCACGCACTGTACCGCACACATCTGCAAGTTCACTCGCAAAAATCACTGAGGGAGGGGCTTGTGTACCAGTTATCAGTATAAATATATGCCCCTTGCCAAGATATGGTTCCATCATTGTTCTAACCACATCACCAGAGATACCAGTAACTTCCTGGTATCTTTCAATGTATTACTTCCAGTGTACCCCAATAATATCCAATACAAGACCACTGTAGCAATCACAAAGCACAAACAACTTTATACCAAAGCATTTCCCCTTGCTTTTATATACTGCTGAATGACAGTCTACCTTTTAACAGAATCAGTGACTCATCAATACAAGCTTCCTGAAGGGATAAAATACATATTGAATTTCTCTTTCAGATACAGAAACACATTCCTAATCTTATATAACCTGTCGGTTCTGTCAGGCCTGGTTTTGTCTAAAAATGCAACATGCGTAGAAGTAGCACAAATCGATTCACTGGTATAATGTCACTGAAAGCTGGTGTTGCAATCAATCTGTCTGTTGACCAATATGATTTGATACGGTGCTTATACACATGTGGTATAAGCATTATTGTGGAAAAGAAAAGATACATCTCTGCCACAGTTGTCTCCTTCCACTGGTGTAGACGTGATTTTGGTGAAAGAATCGTGTTTGCCATTGTGTAATCGAGTATCTGTTGCTTTCTCTGATAATAATGTCTATCAGGGGTTCTCAAAGAATAACTGGAAACATTCCAGTTCAGTGGCATTGTTCAAGTGGACAAGATGGGCGTAATCCACTGTGACTTTCATTAAACTGATGGGGATTGGGAATAAAATTCGCAGCTTCCTGCCAATCCCAGATGTGGTCTGCTGGTGGGTACTTGATATTTGCAGGTGGTTGTGGGGTTGTGGAAGTGGAGGTTGTAGTTGTGGGGGTTGGTGGGGGGGTGAGGGTTGCCTTTGTTGTAACTGAGCTGACTCAGCGGCGTGGGTGCCAGCATCGTCCACTGCTGGTGCCTTGCGTGCCGCACCACCACCAACACTACCAGTTATGCACATTTCTCATACCAATTGCAACGCTTATCATCATCATTTTCACTATCACTTCCCTGTTGTACGCCCACTGATGTACTCCGAGATGTACTCCTAACCCTTGGAAGAGCATATGGCACACTACCAGAGCGCATATACCGTATATACTGACACTTCACTGGTGAATATTCCTCTTCACTCGCGCTACTGAACTATTTCAAGGGCTTGGAGTTCATAGTCACTATCAGTATCATCACCATTGCTCACATCTGGTCCGGGATATGAGTAAATAGGAGTTTCGCCTTTATTCTGGTACAACTGGCCGTGAACAAGACGCCACAGCACCAGAGGGGGACGCCGTGGTGCCTGGGTTTTCCTCACTTATACTGGTATTATGGTAAATAGTTTCGGTCACAACCGCCTCAAAACCTTGAAGGTCACCTCACTGACACCCCCATCACTGTTAGAACTGTCACTGATGAATAAAAGTGTCCCATCGCCGAGGAGTAGGTGTTTCTTGCTGCGAGGCATGGTGGAGAACTGAATGAAATGGTGTTCCCACAATGCACCACAGGGTGCCCGATTTTTTTCCCACTGCGCACACTGACCGCGCAGACCCATTCTCTCATCCCTAGGCCTACCAGCTGTTTCCCGCTAATTTGAAGCTGCTAGAATTTACGCGTACTAGTACGTGCACCAACCCCTGTCGAAAACGTACTAGTACGGCACCGACCCCGAAAGGGTTAATTGAGCTATGTGTAGAAAGAGGTTTGGCAATAAGTAATACATATTTTATGAAAAAGAGGATAAATAAGTATACAAGGTATGATATAGCACGTAATGAAAGTAGTTTGTTAGATTATGTATTGGTGGATAAAAGGTTGATGGGTAGGCTTCAGGATGTACATGTTTATAGAGGGGCAATGGATATATCGGATCATTATTTAGTTGTAGCTACAGTTAGAGTAAAAGGTAGATGGGACAAAAAGAAAATGGAAACAGCAAGTAAGAGAGAGGTAAAAGTGTATAAACTAAGGGAGGAGGAAGTTAGGGTGAGATATAAGCAACTATTGGCAGAAAGGTGGGCTAGTGCAAGTATGAGTAGTGGGGGGGGGTTGAAGAGAGTTGGGATAGTTTTAAAAATGCAGTATTAGAATGTGGGGCAGAAGTTTGTGACTATAGGAGGGTGGGTGCAGGAGGAAAGAGAAGTGAGTGGTTGAATGAAGAAGTAAAAAGTGTGATAAAATAGAAAAAGGTAGCTTATGAGAGGTTTTTACAAAACAGAAGTGTTAATAGAAGAGCAGAGTATATGGAGAGTAAAAGAAAGGTGAAGAGAGTGCAAAAGGAGAGCAGATGAAAGAGTGGGAGAGGCACTGTCAACAAATTTTGCTGAAAACAAGAAAAAAATTTGGAGTGAGATAAACAAGGTAAGAAAGCCTAGGGAACGAATGGATTTGTCTGTTAAAAACAGAGTAGGGGAGTTAGTAGATGGGGAGCTGGAAGTATTGGGTAGATGGCGGGAATATTTTGAGGAACTTTTAAATGTCGATGAAAAAAGGGAGGTGGTAATTTCATGCACTGGCCAGGGAGGTATAACATCGTTTAGGAGTGAAGAAGAGCAGGATGTGAATGTGGGGAAGGTGCGTGAGGCATTATGTAAAATGAAAGAGGGTAAAGCAGTTGGAACTGACAAGATCTTGACAAAAATGTTAAAAGCAGGGGAGATATAATGTTGGAGTGGTTGGTATTTTTGTTTAATAAATGTATGAAAGAGGGTAAGGTACCTAGGGATTGGCAGAGAGCATGTATAGTTCCTTTATATAAAGGGAAGGGGGATAAAAGAGATTGTAAGAATTATAGGGGAATAAGTTTACTGAGTATTCCAGGTAAAGTGTACGGTAGCGTTATTATTGAAAGACTTAGAGGTAAGACAGAGAGTAGGATTGCAGATGAGCAAGGAGGCTTTAGAGTGCATAGGGAATGTGTAGATCAAGTGTTTACATTGAAGTATACATGTACAGTGGACCCTCGGTTTTCGTTCACCTCCAAACTCGAACAATTGTGTAAGTGTATTTTTGTAAGACCTTTTGTAAGTGTATTTTTGGGGGTCTGAAACGACTAATCTAATTTACATTTGTCCTTATGGGAACAAATTCGTTTGGCAATGGCACTCGAACAGCATTCTGGAATATAATTTTCAACGAAAACCGAGGGTCCACTGTATATGTGAACAGTATTTAGATAAAGGTAGGGAAGTTTTCATTGCATTTATGGATTTAGAAAAGGCATATGATGATGGATAGGGGAGCAATGTGGCAAATGTTGCAAGTGTATTGAATAGGTAGTAAGTTAATGAATGCTGTAAAGAGTTTTTATGAGGATAGGGTTCTAAAGGAATGTAAAGAGGAGCTTAGCAAACCTATGGCTAATCTTTTCAACATATCACTGCAAACTGGCATGGTGCCAGATAAGTGGAAAATTGCAAATGTAATACCTATTTTCAAAGCAGGAGACAGGTCCTTAGCTTCGAACTATAGACCAATAAGCCTAACCTCCATAGTGGGAAAATTTATGGAATCAATAATTGCCGAGGCAATTCGCAGCTATCTTGAAAAGCATAAATTAATCAACGAATCTCAGCACGGTTTTACAAAAGGGCGTTCCTGCCTTACAAATTTAATAACTTTTTTCACTAAGGTATTTGAGGAGGTAGATCATGGTAATGAATATGATATTGTGTATATGGACTTCAGTAAGGCTTTTGATAGAGTCCCACATCAGAGACTATTGAGGAAAATTAATGCACACGGAATAGAAGAAATTTTTTCCTGGATAGAGGCATGGTTGACAAATAGGCAGCAGAGAGTTTGCATAAATGGGGAGAAATCAGAGTGGGGAAGCGTCACAAGTGGTGTTCCACAGGGGTCAGTATTGGGCCCCTTGTTGTTCACAATCTACATAAACGACATAGATGAGGGAATAAATAGCGACATAAGCAAGTTTGCCCATGACACCAAAATAGGCCGTCCAATTCATTCAAATGAGGACATTAGAGCACTCCAGGAAGATTTGAATAGACTGATGCAGTGGTCGGAGAAGTGGCAGATGCAGTTTAATATAGATAAATGCAAAGTTCTAAATATTGGACAGGACAATAACCATGCCACATATAAACTAAATAATGTAGATCTTAATACTACTGATTGCGAAAAGGATTTAGGAGTTTTGGTTAGCAGTAATCTAAAACCAAGACAGCAGTGCATAAGTGTTCACAATAAAGCAAACAGATTCCTTGGTTTCATATCAAGAAGCATAAATAATAGGAGTCCTCAGGTTGTTCTTCAACTCTATATATCCTTGGTTAGGCCTCATCTAGATTATGCTGCACAGTTTTGGTCACCGTATTACAGAATGGATATAAATGCTCTGGAAAACGTACAAAGGAGGATGACTAAGTTGATTCCATGTATCAGAAATCTTCCCTATGAGGATAGACTGAGGGCCCTGAATCTGCACTCTCTAGAAAGGCGTAGAATTAGGGGGGATATGATTGAGGTATATAAATGGAAAACAGGAATAAATAAAGGGGATGTAAATAGCGTGCTAAAAATATCTTGTATTGACAGGACTCGAAGCAATGGCTTTAAGTTGGATAAATTCAGATTCAGAAGGGATATAGGAAAGCAGTGGTTTGGTAATAGAGTTGTCGATGAGTGGAACAAACTCCCGAGTACAGTTATAGAGGCTAAAACGTTGTGTAGTTTTAAAAATAGGCTAGATAAATATATGAGTGGGTGCGGGTGGGTGTGAGTTGTACCTGACTAGTTTGTGCTACTAGGTCAGATGCCGTGCTCCTTCCTTAAGTGAATGTAACCTGACCTGGCTGGGTCGGGGCATTGGCTTAAGCCGGTGGGAGACTTGGACCTGCCTCGCATGGGCCAGTAGGCCTGCTGCAGTGTTCCTTCTTTCTTATGTTCTTATGTAAAAGTAGGTCTTAGACAGGGATGTGTAATGTCACCATGGTTGTTTAATATATTTATAGATGGGGTTGTAAAAGAAGTAAATGCTAGGGTGTTGGGGAGAGGAGTGGGATTAAATTATGGAGAATCAAATGCAAAATGGGAGTTGACACAGTTACTTTTTGCTGATGATACTGTGCTTATGGGAGATTCTAAAGAAAAGTTGCAAAAGTTAGTGGATGAGTTTGGGAGGGTGTGTAAAAGTAGAAAGTTGAAAGTGAACATAGATAAGAGTAAGGTGATGAGAGTATCAAACGATTTAACTCTTTTAGGGTCCAAGGCCATTTTTGGAAGGGGTGTGCCAGTGTCCAAGAATTTTCCCCCCCAAAAATTCTTATTTTTTCATATGAAATGGTAGAGAATCTTTTTCTGAAGGTAATAAAACAAAAAGTACGAAATTTGATTAAAAATTGACGAAATTATGCTCTCGTGAATTTTGATGTGTCAGCGATATTTACGCATCGGCAATTTTGCCGACTTTGACTCCCATTTTAGGCCAATTACATTATTTCAGTTGACCAAATTCTTAGCTATTTCACTAGTATTACTTCTATTCTATCGATTGAGCACAAGAAATCTCCCAGTCAACTGTTTCAGCTACAAAATAAAGTGATTGGAAATTGGTAATTTAGCCAATTTAACTCAGTTCAAAATATTCCAATTTCAAAATAGGGTGCATAATAAACAATGCAGGCATTCCTGGCACTAAACTAACATTTCCTCTGTTCATTAGTTACGTTTTCAGTCTTTACAAATGAATTCCATTTTGATTTTTTATTCACATAATGAATTTTTATTCAAACCAAGAAATGGAAGATTTACTGTTATGCAATATTGTAATAATTGTACAAATAATATTACCACATTTGTGAACGTATATTAGACCCACCAGCTGGCACGTAATAGACGTGTGAGGTCATTTGTTTACTCTTGAACATCGGCAAAAATTTAACATTTCCGCTACTTTGAGCTCAGTTTCAAGCCATTTCCAGTACTAAAACCAATCAATATCATCTCTATATCTGTAATATATCTTTCATTCTATCAAATGAGACCAAGAAACCGCAAATACAACTATAAAAAGTATACGAAAAAACACTGCAAAGTCACTGTTTTAGTCGAAAATTACGGTTTCAGTTTTTTTTTTCTCATTATGCACTGTGTGCTGCAGGATTTGTTTTATATGGTGCACACTTACCACATAGATGCATTCTCTCATATCTAGGCCCAAATTTACCATTCAAAGTTTATCTGAGTGAGCTGAGCTCATGACGTAGAACTACGGTTTGGACCCAGAACTCAAAGCCGTAGAACTACGGCACGGACCCTGAAAGGGTTAAATAAAGAAAAATTGGATATCACATTGGAGAGAAAGATTATGGAAGTGAATATTTTCAGATATTTGGGAGTTAACTTGTCAGCCGATGGGTTTATGAAGGATGAGGTTAACCATAGAATTGATGGAGTGAATGGAGACGAATGGTTTTTGGGACCTGACAAGCTGTTGGAGTGTGAGCAGGGTAATATTTTATGAAGGGATTCAGGGAAATCAGTTAATTGATTTAGTTGGACTTGAGTCCTGGAAATGGGAAGTACAGTGCCTGCACTTTAAAGGAGGGGTCTGGGATAGTGACAGTTGGGAGGAACTATTCTCAGCTGTTGTATCTGAGCGCCTCTGCAAAGACAGTGATTATGTATGAGTGAGGTAAAAGTGCTGAATGATGATGAAAGTATTTTCTTTTTGGGGATTTTCTTTCTTTTTGGGTCACCCTACCTCGTTGGGAGATGGCCAACTTGTTGAAAAAAAAATACAAAGTATTAGTTTTTGTTTTATTATGTTGCTATTGTTTCTTTTTTACGATTTTTGTAACAAAGGGAGATCCAGTTTATTTTTGCAGGCACTGTAGATGATGAAATCAAGAATTCCTTGCTTGCATTGTAGTGTGCTTATAAAAAAATGAATTTCCTCATTATTTGTTCCTTCATTGTTACTGCATATTCATGCCTGGCACAGGACTTCCTTTTGACTTGAGGTCCTCCTAGCCAAGCATTTGACCATTCTCCAGGGTATGACTAACAAGAGTTGACTAACACCCACCTCCCTATAATGCTAGGTGAAAAGGCACAACATTTTGCCTTGGTGCTTATTTGAGTATTTTTTGCAGACATTCAGAATGTTATATTGCAGGTGAGTGCATTGGGTGGTGGCCAGTGGGGACCAGGAGACAGATTAGTGTTCGTGTAAGGGGCACCATGGACGTTACTTGTGCACTTCCTTATGATGTTCCACACTCTACACTGCTGGCACTACCCAACAAGGTGACCTCATTATTTGTATACTGTACTGTGAAGCTGCAAGTTTGAAATATTTTGATATATTTATTGTTCTTTGTATTTGTGGATGCTTATACAGTGGAACCTCGGCACTCGAACTTAATTGGTTCTGGAAGGCTGTTCAAGTGCTGATCTGTTCGAGTTGAGAACGAATTTTTCCTAACCAATTTTCTTTTTGGTTGGCTGTTATCACTAACCCTCTTAGGCCCCATGATGACTTATTTATACAAATAATATAAGACGCCAAAAAATGTGAAGAAACACGAAATAGTTTACAGCAAAGTTCTGGCAGGTCATGTTTGTTTGGTCGAGTGCTGAGCAAATGGTCGACTACCAAGCGATTTGTTTACCGAACGAAGTGTTTGAATACCAAATTGTTCAAGTATGGAGCTGTTCGAGTACCGAGGTTCCACTATAATTTATTATATTTCTTATTTATTAGTTTTAAAATCTTGTGGATCATAAAAATTTGTCAGGATCAGACTGTGCTGATTATTAATATTGTTCAAGGAAGCCCTGATTTACAAAATGCATTCCAGAAAATCGTTAATAACTCTAAGAGAACAGAACTTTAAATTATTTTTCCTTAAACATCCATGTTATAATCTGAGGTGCATTCCCAAACAATAGTATTACATATTTAATTTACTTTGGTAAAATATAAAAGTACTCTGACAATGGCTTATTCTTGTATCTCCCTTATATTTTGGTATTACTGAATTCAGTCTTTTTGAGGTGAACTATTTGCTATACATTGGCCATATGGCCACTTGTAATGTAAATTTATTGAAAATACTGTACTGTACTTTGCTTGTAGCTCTTCATGTTAGAATGCAAGTGCTGTGATCTGTGCACTCTGGAATGTGTTTGTGTATCCATTTTAGCTGCAGGAGCAGATCTAGAAATGTTAGCATTGGCCCCACTGTGACTAAGTTCAGGTTTGTAAAGATGAATCTCGCACCAATATGGCTGTGGCATGCTCTAGCTCAAGTCCCCTTAAAGCCACTGCTGTGGGATTAGTGTGTTGCATATAGGAATATACCCAGTTGGATGAATCTTGTTAGGCCAGCATGGACCAGTAGTCAGCTACTGGCCTGTGAGTTTTTAGGACTCGTGCCGTAGGTTCCAGCCTCATTTGATCTTCGATTCATTTGCAATTGTGTTATTACAATTTTGAGTCACTACTAATAGTGGACCCTCGAGAGACATATCGCATCTCCAAAATATTGTAACTCAAACCCCAAAATTCTTTGTTTTATGGTAATTCGTTCCGAGACACCAAAATACACCCAACCTTCCCTTAGGTTCTTTTTTGTTGTTTAAACACACTGCAGTTTTCTAAGTGATAAACAAGCATTGACTGCAGCTTGAAATATCCAGAAGCATTGGCACCCAGCTGCAGAGTAAGCTTTTCTTTCTTAGTGTTATGCCCAGGTACTTTAAAGTGGCAAGACAGGGCAGAGGCAGGCAGGCATAGATGCACAGGAAGATATAAACAGACACAGGCAGACATAGGCACAGACAGGCTGACATAGGCACAGACAGGCAGACATAGGCACAGACAGGCAGACATAGGCACAGACAGGCAGACATAGGCACAGACAGGCAGACATAGGCACAGACAGGCAGACATAGGCACAGACAGGCAGACATAGGCACAGACAGGCAGACATAGGCACAGACAGGCAGACATAGGCACAGACAGGCAGACATAGGCACAGACAGGCAGACATAGGCACAGACAGGCAGACAGGCACAGACAGGCAGACATAGGCACAGACAGGCAGACATAGGCACAGACAGGCAGACATAGGCACAGACAGGCAGACATAGGCACAGACAGGCAGACATAGGCACAGACAGGCAGACATAGGCACAGACAGGCAGACATAGGCACAGACAGGCAGACATAGGCACAGACAGGCAGACATAGGCACAGACAGGCAGACATAGGCACAGACAGGCAGACATAGGCACAGACAGGCAGACATAGGCACAGACAGGCAGACATAGGCACAGACAGGCAGACATAGGCACAGACAGGCAGACATAGGCACAGACAGGCAGACATAGGCACAGACAGGCAGACATAGGCACAGACAGGCAGACATAGGCACAGACAGGCAGACATAGGCACAGACAGGCAGACATAGGCACAGACAGGCAGACATAGGCACAGACAGGCAGACATAGGCACAGACAGGCAGACATAGGCACAGACAGGCAGACATAGGCACAGACAGGCAGACATAGGCACAGACAGGCAGACATAGGCACACACAGGCAGACATAGGCACACACAGGCAGACATAGGCACACACAGGCAGACACAGGCACACACAGGCACACACAGGCAGACACAGGCACACACAGGCAGACACAGGCACACACAGGCAGACACAGGCAGACACAGGCACACACAGGCAGACACAGGCACACACAGGCAGACACAGGCACACACAGGCAGACACAGGCACACACAGGCAGACACAGGCACACACAGGCAGACACAGGCACACACAGGCAGACACAGGCACACACAGGCAGACATAGGCACACACAGGCAGACATAGGCACACACAGGCAGACATAGGCACACACAGGCAGACATAGGCACACACAGGCAGACATAGGCACACACAGGCAGACATAGGCACACACAGGCAGACATAGGCACACACAGGCAGACATAGGCACACACAGGCTGACATAGGCACACACAGGCTGACATAGGCACACACAGGCTGACATAGGCACACACAGGCTGACATAGGCACACACAGGCTGACATAGGCACACACAGGCTGACATAGGCACACACAGGCTGACATAGGCACACACAGGCTGACATAGGCACACACAGGCTGACATAGACCCAAAGCTGTTGTACAGCCACATCAGAAGGAAAACAACAGTCAAGGATAATGTAATCAGGCTGAGGAAGGAAGGTGGGGAGTTCACAAGAAACGACCAAGAGGTATGTGAGGAGCTCAACATGAGATTTAAAAAAGTATTTACAGAGGAGACAGGAAGGACTCCAGGAATTCAGAATAGGGAGGTATACCAACAAGTGCTGGATGAAATACACACAATAAAGGAGGAGGTGAAGAAGCTGTTATGTGAACTCGATACCTCAAAAGCGGTGGGACCTGACAACATTTCTCCGTGGGTCCTTAGAGAGGGAGAAGAGATGTTAAGTGTGCCACTAACAAAAATCTTCAACACTTCCATTGAAACTGGGCAACTACCTGAGGTGTGGAAGATGGCAAATGTGGTCCCAATTTTTAAGAAAGGAGACAGACACGAGGCATTAAACTACAGACCTGTGTCACTGACGTGTATAGTATGCAAAGTCATGGAGAAGATCATCAGGAGGAGAGTGGTGGAACACCTAGAAAGACACAAGCTTATAAACGACAACCAGCATGGTTTCAGGGAAGGGAAATCCTCTGTCACAAACCTACTGGAGTTTTATGACAAGGTAACAGAAGTAAGACACGAGAGAGAGGGGTGGATAGACTGCATTTTCTTGGACTGCAAGAAGGCGTTCGACACAGTTCCTCACAAGAGGTTAATGCAAAAGCTAGAGGATCAGGCACACGTAACAGGAAAGGCACTGCAATGGATCAGAGAATATCTGACAGGAAGTCAACGAGTCATGGTACGTGACGAGGTGTCAGAGTGGGCACCTGTGACAAGTGGGGTTCCACAAGGGTCAGTCCTAGGACCTGTACTGTTTTTGGTATACAGTGGACCCCCGAGTTTCGTAAAAACTTCACTCCTGAAGTCTGCTCAAGTGCCATTACCAAACGAATTTACTCCCTTAAGGAAAAATGTCACGTAGGTTAGTCTATTTCAGACCCCCAAAAATACTTTTCCACAAGCACTTACAATATTATACTTACATAAATGTACGATTTCCGGGGTTTACGAAACTCGGGGGTCCACTGTATGTTAATGACATAACGGAAGGGATAGACTCAGAAGTGTCCCTGTTTGCAGATGATGTGAAGTTAATGAGAAGAATTAAATCAGTTGAGGATCAGGTAGGACTACAAAGAGACCTAGACAGGCTACAAGCCTGGTCCAGTAAATGGCTCCTTGAATTTAACCCTGCCAAATGTAAAGTCATGAAGAGCGGGGAAGGGCAAAGAAGACCGCAGACAGAGTATAATCTAGTTGGCCAAAGACTGCAAACCTCACTCAAGGAAAAAGATCTTGGGGTGAGTATAATACCGAGCACATCTCCTGAGGCACACATCAATCAGATAACTGCTGCAGCATACGGGCGGCTGGCAAACCTAAGAATAGCGTTCCAATACCTCACTAAGGAATCGTTCAAGACTCTGTACACCATATACGTCAGGCCCATACTGGAGTATGCAGCACCAGTTTGGAACCCACACCTGGTCAAGCACGTCAGGAAATTAGAGAAAGTGCAGAGGTTTGCAACAAGACTAGTCCCAGAGCTAAGGGAATTGTCCTACGAAGAAAGGTTAAGGGAAATCGGCCTGACGACACTAGAGGACAGGATAGTTAGGGGAGACATGATAACGACATATAAAATACTGCGAGGAATAGATAAGGTGGACAGAGACAAGATGTTCCAGAGAGGGGACACAGAAACAAGGGGGTCACAGTTGGAAGTTGAAGACTCCTATGAGTCAAAGGGATGTTAGGAAGTATTTCTTCAGTCATAGAGCTGTCAGGAAGTGGAATAGCCTAGAAAGTGACGTAGTGGAGGCAGGAACCATACATAGTTTTAAGACGAGGTTTGATAAAGCTCATGGAGCAGGGAGAGAGATGACCTAGTAGCAATCAGTGAAGAGGCGGGGCCAGGAGCTATGACTCGACCCCTGCAACCACAAATAGGTGAGTAGGTGAGTACACACACACACACACAGGCAAATTGTTAAAGAATTGTAGACTTAATATTGACTGTCATTTTCACTGTCTTCCACCATCTTTGTCTGGTACATGTATGGTCTTCCTCCAACACACCCTCCAACACTCCCTCCAACACTCCCTCCAACACTCCCTCCAACACTCCCTCCAACACTCCCTCCAACACTCCCTCCAACACTCCCTCCAACACTCCCTCCAACACTCCCTCCAACACTCCCTCCAACACTCCCTCCAACACTCCCTCCAACACTCCCTCCAACACTCCCTCCACCATCACTCCATATATATACATTTTCATCACTGATCATTGTACAGTGGTACCCCGGTTTACGATGGTCCCCAAACTCACCCTTTTATGTAAGTTTATTTTTTTAAATGCTTTTGTAAGTGTAATTTTGGGGGTCTAAAAGGACTAGTCTATTTTACAACTTTTCTTAAGGAGATAAATTCGTTTGGTAATGGCACTTGAACAGCATTCTGGAATGAAAAAATATCGTAAACCGGGGTACCACTGTACATGTTTCATTTCTCAAATTTTTCATTGCAACTACTGGAGACTTTCCAATATTTCTTCAGAAGTAATATATCATTGTCTATTACTTCTGAAAAAATATTGGAAAGTCTCCAGTAGTCATGCATAAAAATGTGTCACTGTTGAGAGACAACTGAGAAAAGATCGCTATTCACATCTGAAAATTTAATCAAGACATGGAAAAGGAAACTAAAAGTCCTTGTTATGGATTACATATCAATGTTGTTACCGAGATAACCCATCTCTCGTAGATCCATCTGCTGACATAACCATTTGAAGGAATGACACACGTTGAGGGAAAAAGAGCTTTCATTGTTATTATCTTGGCAAAGCTCAAAAAAAAAAGAGAAACGTTGTCCTTCCTAAAAGCTTGACTTGCAACATTTCCTACAGCCTCTTTCATATAACTTTTTTTTTTTGAGGGCATATGGTAACTCAAGGGACCACTGTATTGTAATTCATAACTTTTAGGTAAAATTATATACTTTATATTAGAATTTTCAGTCATTTACTGTAGATCAGATGTTTTGTAGATTCAGAACCCTCCAGCCCCAGGGGATTCTGAACTGTTAATGTTCATATACACTGGTAATGTGGATATTTCAAATTACTGGTAAATAAAAAAAAAATATTTCTTTTTCAGTATGGTGGCATTCTGGGAGAAGTGAGTGTAGCTGAAGGTGGAGTAGTGGTAAAGTTGGATCAGTTTTTCCAGGGAGCTGCCACAGCTTTGATCATCAATCAGTTGACCAATACCACTGTCTCTTTCTGGCAAGAGGGATATGAAAGCAGTAAAATGCAAGTTTATACTAATTTTTTTGGTGGGAGAGGAGGCATTTTTTCCTTTCTAAATCCAACATTATCATACAGTGAACTCAAGATAAGTTGTAATGAATGACTTGGTGAATGAAGAGAAGAATATATGGGGACTCAAGCTGTGGTCCTGACAGGTAGCAGGTGCAACGTTGTACCACTGATCTATGAGGCTTACAATAGGAAGGTTTCAGAATGAACTTTTTGTGACAAGTTTGTCAGTGACCACCAGCTGTGACCCTACTGGCCCTTCCCACAGCCCCAAAAGCTTTCACAGTTCAGAAGACAGTCATAATTCACACACATGTTTCTGAAATCTGCACTACCAGTGGTTTCTGCAATTTATGGAATGAAAAACGTATAGAGGAAAAATGGGGTTGCATTAATCAGACCTCAATTTCTAAGGCTTTGGTTAAGCTGGTTGTTGACTTAGTTTGAGTTTTTGCATATTGGTATAAACAAAATACAAATTGATAAATTTGACACATTCAGCACCTGGATAACTTTATTTTGAAGATCTTTCACCAACCAGTGCTTTTTTCAGTTTAATATAACTAATTAAGTGGAGACAGCATATTAGTTTCACAGAAAGTAGGAAGCTTGAGAATGAATGACCCTCAAAACCACATCACATGCAAGAGCATTGTTCAGTAGTTTCACTGCACACATTCATGTTTGAAACAAGGTAAAAGTGACAAGAAGGAATTGTAGCTTACCTTTCATTGCTCCTTGTCGTTGATGCTACAGAAGTGAGTAGATAAAGTTGATGTGGCTCTTATTGGCCAAAATAACAGCCTTTCACCTTCAACTGTGGCCTCCGTCTTCACTAAATAAACTCGACAATTTTCTCTCGATTTTTTCACACTTCATTGTCAGTCTCTTGACGTATTCAACAATTACCTATATAAATCCAACTAGCATAGGTAAATGACTGTTTAAGGTACATGAATGTGTAATCACAATGTAATTATATGTTACACAAGCTGTGAGTAACCTACAAGTCATAACAATCACCACCATTTCTACTTTGACCAGTTTTCTTAGTAAGTGTAAGAGTTTCTCACCTAATTGTCTTCTTGGAACCTCCAGTATCACTTTTATTCATTTTTGGGTCCCATGATTAATATCCAGAGATGAAGCAAGGTTATATGGATGAAAATAATAGACTATCATATGATATGTGTCCCGATAGTGATTAGTTGTACACCAAGTGCTGATGCTAGGCATCCCCCACACCAAAACTTTGGCCTTGACCAAGGGATGCTCCATAATGGTGGTGTCTAATTCCTTCCTGGAGCAATGCTATTGGAAACAAAAAGGTAAATTTAAATGGCAGAATATTGAAAATACAAGCTATGATTATGTGACTTTGAGAGTTTACTGGCATCTATTTTCATACCCCTCAAGGCCATATAGTCTACTTGTTACATAAAGTGCAGTCTTTGAAACCTTCCTATTCTAAGCCTCCTAGCTTAGTGGTATTGTGCTGGATCTGCTACTTGTCAGGACTGCACTTTTAGTCTGTCCATTCTCTTTACTCATTAACACTGTTTCAGTATCCATTTGTGCACAGTGTCTCACTTTATTTTATGTAAACTATGAATAATAGTTTTTGTACAGTCTCTACCAGACTTGATATGATACAATGTTTTGTTTTTCACACATGTGTTTTCTTTGTTAATTAATACAATAGCATTTTAGGCAAGAAAATTCATGCCTGATAAAGTAGGGCGCCACTAATACGGACATTTCAAATTATAACCAAAACTAGCTTTACGGCTCCCCCCACCTGACTTTGTAATAAGGTCACTGCATTCCACCCGGTTTGTTTACATTCTCCATGAGCTCCATGTCTCCATTATGTCTGGAAACTTTCCAAAATTTCAAGCATTTTAAAGATTTCATGTATGTACACCTACCATCCTACTTACGACCTGCGCCACATATGACTACTCGACTTACGACCTTGCAACTGACAGCAGGGCATACCATTGTACAATATTTGACTGCTACTCGTGGCAACGTGCCACGCAGGCTTGGAAAAAATAAACACACAAGCAGTATAATGTGATCCTTTATTGACAACATTTCGCCCACACAAGTAGAGGTACTAGTAATAGTTATAAATGTGGTGGAAAAGTCAGCTGGTACATAAGAACATAAAAATGGAGGAACACTGCAGAAGGCCTACTGGCCCATACAAGGCAGGTCCTTATCAAAACCACCCCTACCCAAATCTACCCAAGAATTCACTCCCGTACCCATGACACCAATCAAACCCAGCCCCTCCAACTCTTATATTTGTCCAATCTCTTTTTAAAGCTACCCAAGTTCCTAGCCTCGATCACCCTACTCGAAAGATTGTTCCACGCATCCACAACTCTGTTCGAAAACCAGTACTTACCTATGTCCTTTATAAATCTAAATTTATCCAACTTAAATCCATTATTTCTGGTTCTTACCTGGTTCGAAAGGTTACAAAAGCTATGGCTTGGGTAGCATAAAAAATAGGACATGCCCAGTTTGGGCCAACAGGCCTGCTGCAGTTCCTCTTTTCTTATGTTCTTAAGAACATAAGAATGAAGGAACACTGCAGCAGGCCTACTGGCCCATACAAGGCAAGTCCTTATCAAAAGCACCCCTGTATTTGTCCAACCTTCACTCAAAGCTGCCCAAGATTTTGCCCTCATACCCCAAGCACCCATCAAACCCAGCCCTTCCCACTTATATATTTGCCAATCTCTGTTTTTAAGCTACACAGGGTCCTAGCCTCTATTACCCTACTCGGAACATTCTTCCACGTATCGACAACTCTGTATGAAAACCAATACTTACCTATGTCATTGGGCCAACAGGCCTGCTGCAGTTCCTCTTTTCTTATGTTCTTAAGAACATAAGAATGAAGGAACACTGCAGCAGGCCTACTGGCCCATACAAGGCAAGTCCTTATCAAAAGCACCCCTGTATTTGTCCAACCTTCACTCAAAGCTGCCCAAGATTTTGCCCTCATACCCCAAGCACCCATCAAACCCAGCCCTTCCCACTTATATATTTGCCAATCTCTGTTTTTAAGCTACACAGGGTCCTAGCCTCTATTACCCTACTCGGAACATTCTTCCACGTATCGACAACTCTGTATGAAAACCAATACTTACCTATGTCATTGTGACGATGACGTCATAAGATACTTTTTTTTAATGTGCAGGTTATTTTTGTATGAGTTAACATAAGAACATGTGTAATAGAGAAGGGACAGTGAAACATGCCTTCTCAAATCCATCCATATACATTTGCCCAACCTATTTTTTATGCTACCCAAGCCATAGCTTTTGTAACCTTTCTTTCCCATGTACCAGCTGACTTTTCCACCACATATATAACGACTACTACTACCTCTACGTGTAAGTAAATTATTCACGTATTTTGTGAAAACCAATCAATAATAATGAACAGATTGAAGTGATTTCCACAATATGTATACATAAAAGAACGATTGCTTTACATGATTAAGATTAAATTTTTGAAGTATCCCTATCGGCAATTTTCTAAGTTTCGACTTACGTCCATTTTGACTTACGACCAGTTGGTCGGAACCAAGCTCGGTTGTAAGTAGGATGGTAGGTGTACTCTGATAAGTATAATTATATGTACCTGTGCCTAAGTAAACTTAAACACTGTGCTGGTATGCAGGTACACATTAAAATCACTAAGAGTGTCTTATGTCTTGAGAATGCCATATTATTAATGATAATAATAATACTCACTAATAATCACTCTGAGGCACATTAAATGTCGTATATTACGTTAACCCTTTGAGGGTTGAGAGGCCCTCTCCTAATCTCGTTCTCAGGGTCGAAAAATATTCGAAAAAAAAAATGATTTTTTCTTATGAAATGATAGAGCATATTTTTGTGAGTGTTATAGGTCCCCAAAAAAATTTTTGCGATCAATACTTACCGAGATATGGAGGCGTGAAGTTGACAAAGTGAGCCGCTTATGGCAACATCGCCGACTGCCAGTCTCGCAGTAATAGTTTATTTACTTTTTTCTACTTTTTTCTTTTATTTTTTAACATTTTATTTTTTCAAGTAACTTTTATGGCCTGTGAGACCAATATAGGCCATATTTTGGATATATACACTTGTTGTATGCTACACAATAACTGCACAAACATTGACAGGTGAACATTTTCACCTATTTTAGTCACATACTATTGTCTAGAAATATATACATAGTATTTATAGGTCCCAGCAATGTTTTGGATACACGGGACTATATAATAATAATAATAATTGAAGCATAATAATAACTGAAGCATGGTGTCACTCCACTGCTGACAGGTCAGCAGTGGAGTGACATTTGATGAGCGTGCACTGCCTAGGCTTTATTTGTTTTCACTCTTACACAAACATGTCTGTCTGTCTGTCTGTCAGTCTGTCTAGCTCTGTCAATCTGTCTAGCTCTGTCAGTCTGTCTAGCTCTCTGTCAATCTGTCTAGCTCTGTCAGTCTGTCTAGCTCTGTCAATCTGTCTAGCTCTGTCAATCTGTCTAGCTCTGTCAATCTGTCTCTGCTTCTCTCTCTCTCTGTCTCAGAGAGCCACTCATGAATCAACTGGTATTACACACGACGCAGTAGTCACTGCATCACGTCTGAGTCCTGATACGTATTATTTGCCAGTCATGGTTAGAAGCACAGTATAGCACTTTGTCTGGATTTTTTGGGTTATCCTAGGTAATTTACACTATGTATAATTGGATTTATGTGTACCTATGAGAGAGAGAGAGCCAGACACAGACGGACAGACAGACAGACAGACAGACAGACAGCCAGACAGACAGCCAGCCAGCCAGCCAGCCAGCCAGCCAGGTTGTTTACACAAACCCACACTCGCTTCCCCACCCCCACACTGCCTTCCCCATCCGGAGAGTGAGGTATTCCTTATTGCTTGGCTCGGTGACAAAGGCGCACTGAATTACCACTCCCATAATGCAATGCAGGTGCCTAGATTTTTTCCTACTGCACACACTTACCACGCAGACCAATTCTATTACATGTAGGCCTACCAGCTCTCTACCACTCAATTTGAAGGCTCTAGAATTTACGTGTACTAGTACAGCACAAACCCTGGCTCGCAAGCCGTACTAGTACGGCACCATTTTCTTTAATCCATCTATGGTATTTTTTGCAAAATTATATGATAAACACGCTACATAACATATAAACATGATACAGTGGACCCTCGGTTAACGAAAGGTTCCGTTAACGTAAGCTTCGGAAAACGTAAGCTTTTTCGTAATCGGTTAGCGAAAAATTCCTCGGTTACCGAAAGGTATTAGACGTGTCCGCCTGCTCCGCGCAAGCGCAGGACGCCAGTGAAGCGTTGTTTACCATTGAGAGAACATTACCTAGCGCGCTCTTTCAAAGATTCACAATATTTTTGGTGATTTAGTGATTGTCACTGTGAAATAAGTCACCATGGGTCCAAAGAAGCTTCCTAGTGGCACCCCAGTGGTAGCAGGCATGCAGGGAGTGTAGCATTCATCCAGAGAGTGTAGCATTCAAGCAGGGAGTGTAGCATTCATGCAGGGAGTGTAGCATTCATGCAGGGAGTGTAGCATTCATGCAGGGAGTGTAGCATTCATGCAGGGAGTGTAGCAGGCATGCAGGGAGTGTAGCAGGCATGCAGGGAGTGTAGCAGGCATGCAGGGAGTGTAGCAGGCATGCAGGGAGTGTAGCAGGCATGCAGGGAGTGTAGCAGGCATGCAGGGAGTGTAGCAGGCATGCAGGGAGTGTAGCAGGCATGCAGGGAGTGTAGCAGGCATGCAGGGAGTGTAGCAGGCATGCAGGGAGTGTAGCAGGCATGCAGGGAGTGTAGCAGGCATGCAGGGAGTGTAGCAGGCATGCAGGGAGTGTAGCAGGCATGCAGGGAGTGTAGCAGGCATGCAGGGAGTGTAGCAGGCATGCAGGGAGTGTAGCAGGCATGCAGGGAGTGGAGCAGGCATGCAGGGAGTGGAGCAGGCATGCAGGGAGTGGAGCAGGCATGCAGGGAGTGGAGCAGGCATGCAGGGAGTGGAGCAGGCATGCAGGGAGTGGAGCAGGCATGCAGGGAGTGGAGCAGGCATGCAGGGAGTGGAGCAGGCATGCAGGGAGTGGAGCAGGCATGCAGGGAGTGGAGCAGGCATGCAGGGAGTGGAGCAGGCATGCAGGGAGTGGAGCAGGCATGCAGGGAGTGGAGCAGGCATGCAGGGAGTGGAGCAGGCATGCAGGGAGTGGAGCAGGCATGCAGGGAGTGGAGCAGGCATGCAGGGAGTGGAGCAGGCATGCAGGGAGTGGAGCAGGCATGCAGGGAGTGGAGCAGGCATGCAGGGAGTGGAGCAGGCATGCAGGGAGTGGAGCAGGCATGCAGGGAGTGGAGCAGGCATGCAGGGAGTGGAGCAGGCATGCAGGGAGTGGAGCAGGCATGCAGGGAGTGGAGCAGGCATTCATTAAAAGAAAAAGAAGGGAAGTAACCCCAGAGAGGGACTTGTTACCTGAAGTCCTTTTGGAGGGGGATTACCCTTCCAACCATTAACACCCTGCCCCTGTCAGCAACTTCACCTTCCAGATGCCTGCAACTCTTCAATAAAGGTAAGTAAAGGTTATTGTTTTTGTTTTTTTGAGTGATTATTTTTTTGTGGAACGAATTAATTGTATTTACATTATTTCTTATGGGAAATAAAGTTTCAGATAACGAAAGATTCAGATTAAGTAATAGCTCCTGGACCGGATTAATTTCGTTAACTGAGGATCCACTGTATATACATCCCACAGTAGAATGAAAGGGGGTAAAGCAGCTGGAACTGATGGGATCATGACAGAAATGTTAAAAGCAGGGGGGGATATAGTGCTGGAGTGGTTGGTATTTTTGTTTAAGAAATGTATGAAAGAGGGGAAGGTACCTAGGGATTGGCAGAGAGCATGTATAGTTCCTTTATATAAAGGAAAGGGGGATAAAAGAGAGTGTAAGAATTATAGGGGAATAAGTTTACTGAGTATACCAGGTAAAGTGTATGGCAGGGTTATTATTGAAAGAATTAGAGGTAAGACAGAGAGTAGGATTGCAGATGAGCAAGGAGGCTTTAGAGTGGGTAGGGGATGTGTAGATCAAGTGTTACAGTGAAGCATATATGTGAACAGTATTTAGATAAAGGTAGAGAAGTTTTCATTGCATTTATGGATTTAGAAAAGGCATATGATAGAGTGGATAGGGGAGCAATGTGGCTAATGTAGCAAGTGTATGGAATAGGTAGTAAGTTACTGAAGGCTGTAAAGAGTTTTTATGAGGATAGTGAGGCTCAGGTTAGGGTGTGTAGGAGAGAGGGAGATTACTTCTTGGTAAAAATAGGTCTTAGACAGGGATGTGTAATGTCACTATGGTTGTTTAATATATTTATAGATGGGGTTGTAAAAGAAGTAAATGCTAGGATGTTGGGGAGAGGGGTGGGATTAAATTATGGGGAATTAAATGCAGAATGTGAGTTGACACAGTTACTTTTTGCTGATGATACTGTACTTATGGGAGATTCTAAAGAAAAGCTGCAAAGGTTAGTGGACGAGTTTGGGAGGGTGTGTAAAAGTAGAAAGTTGAAAGTGAACATAGAATTATGGAAGAAGTAAATGTTTTCAGATATTTGGGATTTGACGTGTCAGCGGATGGGTTTATGAAGGATGAGTTTAACCATAGAATTGATGAAGAAAAAAGGTGAGTGGTGCGTTGAGGTATCTGTGGAGACAAAAAACATTATCCATGGAGGCAAAGAAGGGAATGTACGAAAGTATAGTGGCACCAACACACTTATATGGGTGTGAAGCATGGGTTGCAAATGCTGCAGCGAGGAGGAGGCTGGAGGCAGTGGAGATGTCCTGTCTAAAGGCAATGTGTGGTGTAAATATTATGCAGAAAATTTGGAATGTGGAAATTAGGAGAAGGTGTGGAGTTACTAAAAGTATTTGTCAGAGGGCTGAAGAGGGGTTGTTGAGGTGGTTTGGTCATTTAGAGAGAATGGAGCAAAATAGAATGACTTGGAGAGCGTATAAATCTGTAGAGGAAGGAAGGCGGGGTAGGGGTCATCCTAGAGTTGGTTGGAGGGAGGGGGTAAAGGAGGTTTTGTGGGCGAGGGGCTTGGCCTTCCAGAAAGCGTGTTAGATAGGAGTGAATGTAGACGAATTGTTTGTGGGACCTGACGAGCTGTTGGAGTGTGAGCAGGGTAACATTTTGTGAAGGGATTCAGGGAAACCAGTTAATTGATTTAATTGGACTTGAGTCCTGGAAATGGGAAGTACAATGCCTGCACTTTAAAGGAGGGGTCTGGGATAGTGACAGCTGGGAGGAACTATTCTCAGCTGTCATATCTGAGCGCCTCTGCAATGACAGTGATTATGTATGAGTGTGGTGAAAGTGTTGAATGATGATGTAAGTATTTTCTTTTTGGGGATTTTCTTTCTTTTTGGGTCACCCTGCCTTGGTGGGAGACGGCCGACTTGTTGAAAAAAAAAAAAAAAAAAAAAGTTTTTCCAGTCATCTTGTCGGAGTGTCAGAAGGAATAATGTTTCCTATAGTTCATCACCAAAGAAAATGTGTACACAATATTACTGAGTGTAACTGTAGAAAATTATTCCTTTCGTATGCCCTCACTCAGAGCGTCATTTCTTCTAAAAATGGTGTTACATGAGAATGGAAGTACAGTGGTCCCTCGGTTTTCGCCAAAATTCCGGTCTAGAATGCTGCTCAAGTGCCATTATCGAACGAATTTACTTCCTTAAGAAATAATGTCACGTAGGTTAGTCTATTTCAGACCCCCAAAAATACACTTGCAACAGCACTTACGAAAATACACTTACATAAATGTTCGAGTTTGGAGATGCACGAAAACCGAGGGACCACTGTATGCTTTTTATTTATTCTACTGTGCCAGTGTGGAGACAACTTGTACACAATGTAAAGTGTTTGTTTTATGGTATGATACAATACACAAACGTATATGAACCAAAATCAGACGCATTCGTCTGTTTGTTTACATACTCCGTGTCTCTGTCCTTTCTCATTTACTTGTTCTCTCTCTCTCTCGTTTATTCGTTTTATCTCGTTTACTCACCTCTCACCCTTCATTAAGACTACAAATATTTTAAGGTAAGTAATGAGTGAACTGTACATTGGACCCCCGGAGTTCGTGATTAATCCGTTCCAGAGGGTGTCACGAACACTGAATCTAATGAACTCCGAATCTATTTTCCCCATAAGAAATAATGGAAATAAAATTAATCCGTTTCAGACACCCAAAAGTATTAAAATAAAATATTTTTGTACAATAAATATACATTAAATTACACAGAAAACAATGAGACATGAAGAATAAAACAATAATAACATGTCACTTACCTTTATTGAAGAGTTGTTGATGTGTGGAAGACGGGAGGAGGGGAGAAGATGGAAGAGTTGCTTTTGTTTGGAAGGGAAATCCCCTTCCATAAAGACTTCAGGTACCAAGTCCTTTCCCTGGGTTACTTCCCTTCTTTGTTTTTTAATGCCACTAGAACCAGCTTGAGAGTCATTGGACCCCTGTTGCTCAAAAAAATGTTCCAGAGAGTTCTGTTTCTGGTGAATGTTTGGAATTGTGCCGGCGACTGGGGTGTGTGTTTGGGGATAGGACAAGATAGTCCTTCAATATTTCACTATCATCATCTATAGGACTTATTTATCTATCACAATTCATCTAATATGGCATAATAAACAATATTAATAACATAGAAACATGACATACATATACTCTAGAATGAATAATTTTTTTTTTTTTATTTACACATCGGCCGATTCCCACCAAGGCAGGGTGGCCCGAAAAAGAAAAACTTTCGTCATCATTCACTCCATCACTGTCTTGCCAGACGGGTGCTTTACACTACAGTTATAAAACTGCAACATTAACACCCCTCCTTCAGAGTGCAGTCACTGTACTTCCCATCTCCAGGACTCAAGTCCGGCCTGACGGTTTTCCTGAATCCCTTCATAAATGTTACTTTGCTCACACTCCAACAGCACGTCAAGTATTAAAAACCATTTGTCTCCATTCACTCCTATCAAATACGCTCACACATGCTTGCTGGAAGTCCAAGCCCCTCGCACACAAAACCTCCTTTACCCCCTCCCTCCAACCTTTCCTAGGCCGACCCCTACCCCGCCTTCCCTCCACTACAGATTTATACACTCTTGAAGTCATTCTGTCTCGTTCCATTCTCTCTACATGTCCGAACCACCTCAACAACCCCTCCTCAGCTCTCTGGATAATAGTTTTGGTAATCCCGCACCTCCTCCTAATTTCCAAACTCCGAATTCTCTGCATTATATTCACACCACACATTGACCTCAGACATGACATCTCCACTGCCTCCAGCCTTCTCCTCATTGCAACATTCATCACCCATGCTTCATACCCATATAAGAGTGTTGGTATAACTATACTCTCATACATTCCCCTCTTTACTTCCATGGACAAAGTTCTCTGTCTCCACAGACTCCGAAGTGCTCCACTCACCCTTTTCCCCTCATCAATTCTATGATTCACCTCATCCTTCATAGACCCATCTGCTGACATGTCCACTCCCAAATATCTGAATACATTCACCTCCTCCATACGCTCTCCTTCCAATCTGATATCCAATCTTTCATCACCTAATCTTTTTGTTATCCTCATCACCTTACTCTTTCCTATATTCACTTTCAATTTTCTTCTTTTACACACCCTACCAAATTCATCCACCAACCTCTGCAACTTCTCTTCAGAATCTCCCAAAAGCACAGTGTCGTCAGCAAAAAGCAACTGTGACAACTCCCACTTTGTATTTGATTCTTTATCTTTTAACAGCACACTTCTTGCCAAGACCCTCACATTCACTTCTCTTACAATCCCATCTATAAATATATTGAACAACCACGGTGACATCACATATCCTTGTCTAAGGCCCACTTTTACTGGGTAATAGTCCCCCTCTCTCCTACACACACTAACCTGAGCCTCACTATCCTCGTGTAAACTATTCACTGCTTTCAGTAACCTACCTCCTATTCCATACACCTGCAACATTTGCCACATGGCCCCCCTATCCACCCTATCATACGCCTTTTCCAAATCCATAATTGCTACAAAAACCTCTTTACCCTTATCCAAATACTGTTCATCTATTTGTTTCACTGTAAACACTTGGTCTACACACCCCCTACCTTTCCTAAAGCCCCCTTGTTCATCTGCTATCCTGCTCTCTGTCTTACTCTTAATTCTTTCAATAATAACTCTACCATACACCTTACCAAGTACACTCAACAGACTTCTTCTTTCTTCTTTCAACACGTCGGCCGTCTCCCACCGAGGCAGGGTGGCCCAAAAGGAAAAACAAAAGTTTCTCCTTTTACATTTAGTAATATATACAGGAGAAGGGGTTACTAGCCCCTTGCTCCCGGCATTTTAGTCGCCTCTTACGACACGCATGGCTTAAGGAGGAAGAATTCTGTTCCACTTCCCCATGGAGAACTCAACAGACTTATTCCCCTATAATTTTTGCATTCTCTTTTGTCCCCTTTGCCTTTATACAAAGGAACAACACATGCTCTCTGCCAATCCCTAGGTACCTTACCCTCTTCCATACATTTATTAAATAATAGCACCAACCACTCCAAAACTATATCCCCACCTGCTTTTAACATTTCTATCTTTATCCCATCAATCATGTAATGTGAAGATTAAAAATAGTAATTTTGCTTTATTTTTATATTTGTAAATACAGTAATTTTGGAAAAAGGTAAAAATTTGTCTGATGTTTTACTGTGTTTTAATTGTAAATTATTTGCTTCCAGCATTTGAGAGATGAGTACAATTTTTTTTATAACTAACACAAGACTGCTAAGAAAAGGGGTATATAGACTACCCAGATTAACTGTGTGTTCATTGTAGGGCACTGAAACCTCAAAGCATGCAACTGTTTACCTGGAGTGACTCAGGAGGGACACGCAAGCTGTTTTGGGCCTGTGGATCCGGGAAACCAAGTGCTCATACCTTAGATCAGGTCAGGAATTATTTTTTATATTTTTGTTGCAAGGACACTTGTAGTAAAATACAACCCATTCTTTTAATCGTCATTATTACATATATCACTTTAGCTAAGAATGTCAAATGTATGACTGTGACATTGAAATGTTAATGTAATTATTTGATTTGTGTATTTTAATGTGCACTCAGTTGGTCTCCATTTTCTGTTTGCACTACAAAAGTTTTTTCTTTTCTGTATTTTTGCATTTATTAGCATTATGGTGTGTTTTATATTGTTAAACTTTGCTTTTTAATGACAATCTAACCTAGCCTAATGTACAGAGTATCGAGAAATTTGTTTAAGCTTGTATGTGATAAATTGACGTTTGTTTTGGGAGGAGAGGTTGTAAAAGTATATGAATTTCAATTCTACAGTTAAAAAATAAAGTAGCCCATTTAAACAGTTGTAGCTATGGCATCAGTGAGTGGTAAATGTGTCCCAGAAAAAGGACTATTAGGGATTAAACCTGAAGGCTACTTTCTACTTTTATATGAAGCCTGAATGATTTAGCCTGTTCCTGCTTATCCTTTTAGGATTTGAAGGTTAGTAGATAATGAAAAATTCTTGGGAGGGGGAGGCCCATTTTGGTTTTTAACCCTTCCACTGTTGAGACCCTGAAATTAAAATTGCTCTCAATGCTCAAAATAAAAAAAAATTAATAAGAGTTAATTTTTCTGATGGTAATGAAACAAAATAATTCCCATCAATGCTTGCTGAGATAGAGGCGTGAAGTTGAATTTCAATGATCCACTGACTGCAATGTCAGTGGTTGTTGCAGTACACTCCATGTTTTTACTTTATTATTTCATACGTTTTCTGGGGGTTTCTAATTTTCTACATTTTCCAGTAACTTTCATGGCCCTTGAGACCCATATCAATGCACAATAGTGTCATCAGTATATTGTTTACAATACATGTTTGCACAACGTCATAAACATTCACAGGTACATATATACAGGCACTGATCATGTTCTTAAAGCAGTTTCAATCTGTCCTTAATAATAAAAATAATAATAATACTTTATTGAGACATGGTACAATGATACATGGTAGACATAGTTATACATAGTTAAAACATAGTTATTACATAGTTATTAATGAGATGTACATGCCAAAAGCCCCTAATATGCTGTGCATTGCGGGCATTCTTAGGACTTCTTAATTCTAGACTACATGGTAAAAAGTTATGGTTGATAATTTATAAAATAAGTATAATTGCGTATCTAAGTTATAAAGTTTGAATATAAGTTGAACATATCAATTAATTGTAGCAATGCAACTAATTGAGTGAGATATCAATTTAAAACAATTAATTGCATTGCAGTTACAGTTTACGTGGTCATTATAATGTAAATGTTGTGGAAATAGTTAGCTTAGTATGTATTATTCATAACAGGTTTTACATTCAATTGATTAGTCAGGTTTTTACATTAAGTGATTATTCTACTTTGTTGGGAATGTTTGATATTGAGCATTTAGCTTTGGGTGAGAAGGTGGTTTTTTAGCATCGTTTTGAATTGGGGTACAGGCAGGGTTTCTTTGGCAATGACAGGTAATGAATTCCAAATTTTCGTGCCTTTTATATGCATTGAGTTTTTACATAGTATTAGATGGACACGGGGAACATCGAGGAGTGATCTGTGTCTAGTGTTATGGTCATGTGTCCTTGAAATGCTTCTCCATACACTACCATGTTTTACACATCTTTACGTATAAAACGTGCATGTCTGCACTTCGCTTGGCACCTTATTGTGTGCACAGACATATCTCTTCTAAGCCCATTTCATCTTTTCTGTAACAGGAAGTGTTGTTAGTAAGTGATCAAACTTCAAACAAGAGGATATTTGATGATACTTTCAGTGCCCTGTGTACCAATTTCAGTCCAAAGAATGGTACCTCGAGTTACGAACTTAAAATTTGTTCCAGAAGGGTGTTAGTGCGGATAACAAACGAATTTGTTCCCATAAGGAATAATGAAAATTAGATTAATCCATTTCAGACCCCCAAAAATACACTTACAAAAGCACTTTCAAAAATACACTTACATAATTGTTCGAGTTGGGAGCTGCTCATAACTCGAGGTACCACTGTATTTAAAAAATCACTGTTTATAATATGCTAGGCTACACCACTTTTTAAAATTTATAAAATTATCTGTTACACAAATCCTGATTAATTATGTATCATCAATTATAATTATATCATTTGTTGATGCACATGAGAGCTTTTAAAAACACCCATACATTCAGTCACAGTTTATATTATGCTAGGCTGTTGCTCCACTTTTCTAAGTGTTTTTTCTTTCGTTGTATTCCTAATTATATATAACAACAATTATTATTATATTACACTAGTGCACACGAGATAGTATGAGACACTCATCACAGCCCATGTATTTGAAAATTATTTCCTATTATTTATTTACCTTAATGCCTTGCTAAATAATGTGTCAGGGCTGCTACTATCTAGCACTAGATAGGAGGAGGATAGATAGAAGCAGGAGAGAGTGATTCTATACAACCAGCTGGGCAAGGCACAAAAAACAAAGACACAGACCATATCCACGTATAGATGAGAATTCAAGCTTGCAGGTGTAGTTGACAGTCAGAGTTGAGTCATGGCTGAAACCTCGTTGTGTCTTCTGATAATGTACGATGTTTATAACACTTTTTTATTATGCTCTACTTTTAATACATTCTGGTTATTGTCACTTATCCACGTTTTTTCTTATTGTTGTCATAACCAGGACCATATAATATTATCTGTAATTCACAGCTCACTTCGGCAGCACCAACTGCCGGAAAATTTACTAGTATTGTTGTTTTATCTTTTTTATCCAAATCACACATTAATTACTGTATCGCTACACTATGGCCATCACTGACCAGATATTTGCACATTTTTCTGATTAAGGTCACAACCTGGACCTGTTGTTAATATCTGATTTGTCAACACTGCTGCCAGCAGCGCTGACCAGCTGCCTTACTGCCCCTCACACACTTCCAGTAAACAACTCGCACATTCAAATTTAAATTTTAAATTATCTGACTTTATCACCTTTTTCAGACTCTAGAAACCTTGCTATACTCTTGTAGGTATGTTCACTGACTATATGGTGCACAATGACCATTGACAATTTCCTAGAACTGGAACTAGAGCGCTAAATGCTGGGAGCACCATTAAAGAATACTGCCTCTCACGCACGTGCGTTGGGGGGGATTGGTGAATCGAGACAAATGGTTTTTGGGACCTGACGAGCTGTTGGAGTGTGAGCAGGGTAATATTTTGTGAAGGGTTTCAGGTAAACCGGTTAGCTGGACTTGAGTCCTGGAGGTGGGAAGTACAATGCCTGCACTTTAAAGGAGGGGTTTGGGATATTGGTAGTTTGGAGGGACATATCTGAGCGCCTCTGCAAAGACAGTCATTACGTACGAGTGATGGTGAAAGTGTTTTAATTTTTTTTGGTCACCCTGCCTTGGTGGGAGACAGCCGTCTGTTGAAAAAAAAAACATACATATATTAACCCTTTGACTGTCGCAACCCCAAATCCTGAAGTGTCTCCTGGTGTCGCAAAATATTAGAAAAAAACAAAAAAAATTCTTATGAAATGATAGAGAATCTTTTCCCAATGGTAATGACACCAAAAGTACGAAATTTGATGGAAAACTTACAGAATTACGCTCTCGCAAAGTTAGTGATCTCGGCGATATATACGCATCGGCGATTTCGCCGACTTTGAGCCCTATTTTTAGCCAATTCCATTATTCAAATCGACCAAACTTATAGCTATTTCTTTAGAACTCCATTTGTTCTATCGATTGAGTACAAGAAACCGCTAATTTACCGATTTCAACTACCCAATAAAGTAGTCAGAAATTGGCAATTTGGCCAATTTCATGCAAAATAAAAAAAGATGTCAATTTCAAAATAGTGTCCAGAATAAACAATGCAGACACTTCTGGCACTAAAATAAGATTTTCTCCGTTCATTAGTCACGTCTTTAGGCCCCTCTTATATTACTCTTGCTTTCTATTTTTATTTTTTATTCACACAAAAAATAGAAGGTTTACTCTTATGCAGACCACTGCATTATTGTAAAAATGATATAAATAATATCAGTGCACTTGTGAAAGAATATTAGACTCACCAATTGACGTGTATTGGACGCTTGGCGTGATTTGTTTACTCTTGAACATTGGCAAAAATCTAACATTTCCACTACTTTGAGCTCAATTTCAAGGTCGTTTTCATCATGAAACTATTCAAAATCATCTCTATTTTTGTAATATATTTTCCATTCTATCAAATGAGACCACGAAAAAGAGAATACAATCATAAATACTATACGAAAATACACCTCAAAGTCTGCGTTTTAATCCAAAAACTGTCTGTTTTTTTTTCTCGTGCACTGCATGCTGCAGGATTTTTTTTATACAGCACACACTGACCACACAGACCCATTCTCTCACATGTGGGCCTACCAGCTTTCTCCCCCTTGATATGAAGCCTCTAGAATTTTTGAGTGTATATACGTCCGAAACACTGGCTCGTAAGACGTATATATACGACCGAAACAGTCAAAGGGTTAACAAAAACAGGCCAAGTGTCTTAGTGACAAATGCCTTGGACAAATAGTAACGTTCTCTCTCCCTCCCCCACTCTCTTTCTCTCCCTCTTTCTCTTCCATTCTCCTTTTTTTCTGTTTTTCTCGGTTTGACAGGGTTAGGTTAAGGATCCCTAACTTTATTGACAAGCTAAGAGCTGTTATCTACATCAGCTCATTTGAAAGCATTTTTATTGTTATGAAACATACAAGTAGGGAACAGAATGAAGTTGGAGCCATCTGTGGGCCAGCATTTTCATTTGATCAACTGACTATTTCGTTGATATCATTATGGTATACGAATATGTTCCAGACTCAAGTCATCCTGGGAATAAATGATTTCAAATGAAGTGATGTTCTGGAGAAGGGTACAGCCAGAGTGAAGTTGCTGCTTTCCGCCCGTCTTGTGGTATAGAAGCTTGATTCTCACTGTTGTCGAAGTGGAGCCAAGTGTGGTACTTTGTCAATGTTGGCCTTGTACATAACAGTAAGGCCACCCACATCCTTCTTGTGTTGAAGGCTCTGCTGAAATGACAGATCTATCCAGGATGGGTCTAGGCGAGAGATGAGACGTCTTGCTCTGTTCTCTACTCTGTCAAGCAGTCACAGATGAGAGGGGGACAGGCAAACCAAGAAAGTGGAGCATACTCAAGGTGTGAGTGTACTTGTGCCTCATAGAGAATCTTGCAACCCCTACTGTCAAGCAGATGCGAGATACGTCAAAGTGCTGTAAGCTTCCTGGGTGCCTTGTTTGCAAGATTTACAACGTGGTTCTTCATGATCAGTTTGGAGTCAAATTTCACCCCAAGGATATCAATTTCTTCCCCAGGTACCAACACTTTCCCATTCATACTTGCTACTGCTCTGGCATTACCATCATGGTGCCTGGAGACCATCATTTGTGTTTTCTCAGGTGCAAATGTTACTTGCCATCAGTTTCTCCAAGCTGATATAGCTCTTAATTGGTGATTGATGTAGCTTAGAGCAGCTGGCATTTCTTCTCTTGGATAAGTAAATGTCAGAGTACAGTCGTCTGCATATGCATGGTATTCTGGGATGAGATGGAGGTCATTGAAGTAGACATTCCATAACATTGATCCAAGCACACTTCCTTGTGGAACACTTGCCCCAGTAGGTTGTCTTGCTGATTCTGTTCGATTGAGAACTACCCTTAGAGATCTACCATTAAGGTAATCACTGAGGAGACAATGCAGAGCATGCAATTCCCAGTACTTGCAGTTTTGCCAAGAGACTCTGGTGCCACACTTGGTCGAAAGCACCAGCTATGTCCAGTGCTACCACAAAACTGACTTTGGATTCATCCAGTGGCTGGTGCCATTTAGTGGAGAGGTTTAACAACAGATCAGCAGCAAAGTAACCTTTCTTGAAGCCATATGGACGGTCACAAAGTAGTGAGTGGTAGTCAAAAACTCTGTCATTTGTCTTGAGATTATTGTCTTAAGGATCTTGCCAGTGATTGACAGGAGTGACACTGGTCTGTAGTTGCTGATTTCTGCTCTTTTTCTTTTTGTGAACAGGGACTACATTTGCCTCTTTCCACAGAGAAGGCCATTTACACTGTACTAGGCAGTGCTGAAAGATGCGAGTTAGAGGTGCTGCTAGCTGGTCTGCACATCTCTGCAATCTTGGGCTCAACTTGTCTGGGCCCACAGCCCCCCCCCCTCTCTCTCTCTCTTTCTTTCTCTCTCTTTCTCTTTCTCTTTTTCTCTTTCTCTCTCTATTTCTCTTTCTCTCTATTTCTCTTTCTCTCTCTCTCTCTCTCTCTCTCTTTCTCTCTTCTTCTCTTTCTTTTCTTTCTCTCTCTTTCTTTCTTTTCTCTTCTTTCTTTCTCTCTCTTCTCTTTCTTCTTTCTCTCTTCTCTCTTTCTTCTTTCTTCTTCTCTCTTCTCTTCTTTCTCTCTTTCTTCTTTCTCTCTCTTTCTTTCTCTCTCTTTCTCTTTCTCTCTCTCTTCTCTCTTCTCTTTCTCTTTCTCTCTCTTTCTCTTCTCTTTCTCTTTCTCTTTCTCTCTCTTTCTCTCTCTCTTCTCTCTTCTCTCTCTCTTCTCTCTTCTCTTTCTCTCTTTTCTCTCTCTCTTCTCTCTCTCTCTCTCTCTCTTCTCTTCTTCTCTCTCTCTCTCTTTCTTTCTCTCTTTCTCTCCATCATCACAAACTCGCTAACCTACTTGGCCAGTAGGCTCTCATTAACTCTCCCACACTCTTCAAATGCTTCTAGTAATGGCTAACCTAATGTAATGTGAAATAAGCTACTCTATTATTTTTTTGTGGTAGGATTTTATTTTATTTTTTTTTTTTTCAACAAGTCGGCCATCTCCCACCGAGGCAGGGTGACCCAAAAAGAAAGAAAATCCCCAAAAAGAAAATACTTTCATCATCATTCAACACTATCACCACACACATACATAATCACTGTCTTTGCAGAGGAGCTCAGATACAACAGCTGAGAATTGTCCCTCCCAGCTGTCACTATCCCAGACCCCTCCTTTAAAGTGCAGGCATTGTACTTCCCATTTCCAGGACTCAAGTCCAACTAAATCAATTAACTGGTTTCGCTGAATCCCTTCACACAATGTTACCCTGCTCACACTCCAACAGATAGTCATGTCCCAAAAACCATTCGTCTCCATTCACTCCTATCTAACATGCTCACACATGCTTGCTGGAAGTCCAAGCCCCTCGCCCACAATACCTCCTTTACCCCTTCCTTCCAACCTTTTCTAGGACGACCCCTACCCGCCTTCCATCCCCTACAGATTTATACGCTCTCAAGTCATTCTACTTTGATCCATTCTCTCTAAATGACCAAACCACCTCAACAACCCCTCTTCAGCCCTTTGACAAATACTTTTAGTAACTCCACACCTTCTCCTAATTTCCACATTCCGAATTTTCTGCATAATATTTACACCACACATTGCCCTTAGACAGGACATCTCCACTGCCTCCAGCCTCCTCCTCGCTGCAGCATTTGCAACCCATGCTTCACACCCATATAAGAGTGTTGGTACGAATATACTTTCGTACATTCCCTTCTTTGCCCCCATGGATAACGTTTTTTGTCTCCACAGATACCTCAACACACCACTCACCTTTTTTCCTTCATCAATTCTATGGTTAACCTCATCCTTCATAAACCCATCCGCTGACATGTCAACTCCCAAATATCTGAAAACATTTACTTCTTCTATAATCCCTCTCTCCAATGTGATATCCAATTTTTCTTTATTTAAATCGTTTGATACCCTCATCACCTTACTCTTATCTATGTTCACTTTTAACTTTCTACCTTTACACACACTCCCAAACTCGTCCACTAACCTTTGCAACTTTTCTTTAGAATCTCCCATAAGCACAGTATCATCAGCAAAAAGTAACTGTGTCAACTCCCATTTTGCATTTAATTCTCCAAAATTTAATCACACCCTCTCCCCAACACCCTAGCATTTACTCTTTTACAACCCCATCTATAAATATATTAAACAACCATGGTGACATTACACATCCCTGTCTAAGACCTACTTTTACCGGGAAGTAATCTCCCTCTCTCCTACACACCCTAACCTGAGCCTCACTATCCTCATAAAAACTCTATCATATGCCTTTTCTAAATCCATAAATGCAATAAAAACTTCTCTACCTTTATCTAAATACTGTTCACATATATGCTTCACTGTAAACACTTGATCTACACATCCCCTTCCCACTCTAAAGCCTCCTTGCTCATCTGCAATCCTACTCTCTGTCTTACCTTTAATTCTTTCAATAATAACCCTGCCATACACTTTACCTGGTATACTCAGTAAACTTATTCCCCTA
The DNA here is from genome assembly GCA_009830355.1 of Cherax destructor. Lineage (NCBI taxonomy): Eukaryota > Metazoa > Arthropoda > Malacostraca > Decapoda > Parastacidae > Cherax > Cherax destructor. Next base: position 27,771 of record WNWK01000374.1, on the reverse strand, counting down.
TAATTTTTACACTCTCTTTTATCCCCCTTCCCTTTATATAAAGGAACTATACATGCTCTCTGCCAATCCCTAGGTACCTTCCCCTCTTTCATACATTTATTAAACAAAAATACCAACCACTCCAGCACTATATCCTCCCCTGCTTTTAACATTTCTGTCATGATTCCGTCAATTCCAGCTGCTTTACCCCCTTTCATTCTACCTAATGCCTCACGCACCTCCCCCACACTCACATCCTGCTCTTCTTCACTCCTAAACGATGTTGTACCTCCCTGGCCAGTACATGAAATTACCGCCTCCCTTTTTTCATCGACATTTAAAAGTTCCTCAAAATATTCCCGCCATCTACCTAATACCTCCAGCTCCCCATCTACTAACTCCCCTACTCTGTTTTTAACTGACAAATCCATTCGTTCCCTAGGCTTTCTTACCTTGTTTATTATTTTTGTTAATTTTTTTCCAAATTTGGAGGTGTCTAGAAAATAGCCTTTTTTTTTCCCATGAGTTCTTCAGATTAGGTAGTTGGTACTTATTTAGATTAGAAACTAATTTTCAGGAATGTAACCTGTACTCTAATTGATGGTCTACTGTCTCTTATTTCTTATGCTTAAAAAAAGGCATAACTCTTGTGTGTTAGAAATTTCATGAAATAGGATAAGATCTGAGAATGTTGTCGGTAACACTGCAGTGTAGCTAAAAGCAGCACACAAAACTGTATATTGTACCTTGAATTTCCTAGTAATAATAATAGATTTATTCTATATTGACTGGAGGAGAATTATAGTCAGGATATATGAAAAGGGTGTACAGTATTGTATTAGAATTAGAAAAATTAGTTAATATTCCCAAAAAATTCATTGTGCCAAATATTTTTTTTATTTTTTTTATTAACACATCGGCCAATTCCCACCAAGGCAGGGTGGCCCGAAAAAGAAAAACTTTCATCATCATTCACTCCATTACTGTCCTGCCAGAGGGGTGCTTTACACTACAGTTATAAAACTGCAACATTAACACTCCTCCTTCAGAGTGCAGACACTGTACTTCCCATCTCCAGGACTCAAGTCCGGGCTGCGGTTTCCTGAATCCTTCATAAATGTTACTTTGCTCACACTCCAACAGCACGTCAAGTATTAAAACCATTTGTCTCCATTCACTCCTATCAAATACGCTCACACATGCTTGCTGGAAGTCCAAGCCCTCGCACACAAAACCTCCTTTACCCCTTCCTCCAACCTTTCCTAGGCTGACCCCTACCCCGCCTTCCCTCCACTACAGATTTATACACTCTCGAAGTCATTCTGTCTCGTTCCATTCTCTCTACATGTCCGAACTACCTCTCAACCCCTCCTCAGCTCTCTGGATAATAGTTTTGGTAATCCCGCACCTCCTCCTAATTTCCAAACTCCGAATTCTCTGCATTATATTCACACCACACATTGACCTCAGACATGACATCTCCACTGCCTCCAGCCTTCTCCTCATTGCAACATTCATCACCCATGCTTCACACCCATATAAGAGTGTTGGTATAACTATACTCTTATACATTCCCCTCTTTACTTCCATGGACAAAGTTCTTTGTCTCCACAGACTCCGAAGTGCTCCACTCACCCTTTTCCCCAAATCAATTCTATGATTCACCTCATCCTTCATAGACTCATCTGCTGACATGTCCACTCCCAAATATCTGAATACATTCACCTCCTCCATACTCTCTCCCTCCAATCTGATATCCAATCTTTCATCACCTAATCTTTTTGTTATCCTTATCACCTTACTCTTTCCTATATTCACTTTCAATTTTCTTCTTTTACACACCCTACCAAATTCATCCACCAACCTCTGCAACTTCCCTTCAGAATCTCCCACAAGCACAGTATCATCAGCAAAAAGCAACTGTGACAACTCCCACTTTGTATTTGATTATTTATCTTTTAACCCCACACCTCTTGCCAAGACCCTCGCATTCACTTCTCTTACAACCCCATCTATAAATATATTGAACAACCATGGTGACATCACACATCCTTGTCTAAGGCCTACTTTTACTGAGAAATAGTCCCCCTCCCTCCTACACACACTAACCTGAGCCTCACTATCTTCATAAAAACTCTTCACTGCTTTCAGTAACCTACCTCCTATTCCATACACCTGCAACATCTGCCACATTGACCCCCTATCCACCCTATCATACGCCTTTTCCAAATCCATAATTGCCACAAAAACCTCTTTACCCTTATCCAAATACTGTTCACCTATATGTTTCACTGTAAACACTTGGTCTACACACCCCCTACCTTTCCTAAAGCCCCCTTGTTCATCTGCTATCCTGCTCTCTGTCTTACTCTTAATTCTTTCAATAATAACTCTACAATACACTTTACCAGGTACACTCAACAGACTTATTCCCCTATAATTTTTGCACTCTCTTTTGTCCCCTTTGCCTTTATACAAAGGAACAATACATGCTCTCTGCCAATCCCTAGGTACCTTTCCCTCTTTCATACATTTATTAAATAAGAGCACCAACCACTCCAAAACTATATCCCCACCTGCTTTTAACATTTCTATCTTTATCCCATCAATCCCAGCTGCCTTACCCCCTTTCATTCTACCCACTGCCTCACGAACTTCCCCCACACTCACAACTGGCTCTTCCACACTCCAAGATGTTATTCCTCCTGCCCTATACCCGAAATCACAGCTTCCCTTTCTTCATAAACATTTAACAACTCCTCAAAATATTCCTCCATCTTCCCGATACCTCTAACTCTCCATTTAATAACTCTCCTCTCCTATTTTTAACTGTCAAATCCATTTGTTCCCTAGGCTTCCTCAACTTATTAATCTCACTCCAAAACTTTTCTTATTTTCAACAAAATTTGTTGATAACATCTCACCCACTCTCTCATTTGCTCTCTTTTACATTGCTTCACCACTCTCTTAACCTCTCTTTTCTCTCCATATACTCTTCCCTCCTTGCATCACTTCTACTTTGTAAAACCTCTCATATGCTAACTTTTCTCTTTACATCATCATTCCACCATCGCTCTTCTCCCTCCCGCACCCACTCGCCTGTAACCACAAACTTCTGCTGAACACTCTAACACTACATTTTTAAATCTACCCCATACATCTTCGACCCCATTGCCTACACTCTCACTAGCCCATCTATCCTCCAATAGTTGTTTATATCTTACCCTAACTGCCTCCTCTTTTAGTTTATAAACCTTCACCTCTCTCTTACTTACTGCTTCTATTTTCCTTGTATCCCATCTACCTTTTACTCCCACTGTAGCTATAACTAAAAAGTGATCTGATATATCTGTGGCCCCTCTATAAACATGTACATCCTGAAGTCTACTCAACAGTCTTTTATCTACCAATACATAGTCCAACAAACTACTGTCATTTCACCCTACATCATATCTTGTATACTTATTTATCCTCTTTTTCTTAAAATATGTATTACCTATAACTAAACCCCTTTCTATACAAAGTTCAATCATTTACACCTGGCACACCAAACTTACCTACCACACCCTCTCTACATGTTTCTCCTACTTTAGCATTTAGGTTCCCTACCACAATTACTCTTTCACTTGATTCAAAAGTTCCTATACATTCGCTTAACATCTCCCAAAACCTCTCTCTCTCCTCTCCTATAGGCTACATTTCTTTTGAATGTCCTGGTTCCTACCAATGTAGAGTGGGGTAAGTATCAGCTATTTTCTTTATGGACTTCTGAATTTTGTGTACTGTTGTATTAATCTTAAGATAATGGATGTATGCATGATTAATCTACAGCTGGATCACCAACTGTGTCTTAATATAAGATCTTAATAGTATTTACTGTATGCAGAAACTTTTATGTACCACACTTGTACTAAGTGGAGATGGTTAGACTATATTTCTGCAGAATTTGAAGCCCAAATATGTATTATGATATAAATTAACTTTTTTTTCCCAGGATGACCAAGGCAAAATGGAGAATAACTCTATACATTGGGTAGTGTTCCTTGACAACAATCAGCGATGTCTTCTCTTCACTGATGACATGAGCATTGCTACAAATGCACTTAATGCTGTAGAGCTAGAACGCTTTGACCTAGACATAGTGGTGTCCATCAGCAGCATTGGACTCTCATTAGTAGATGATATCAAGAGAAAGGAAGTTGTTTATACAAGCATAGCAAGGTAAATCCTTATCAAGTGTTATTAAAAATGTGGTAGAATGATTTTGTAAACCTGCTTTTTCTGTTATTTACGTAATTTAGTACTTTTAAAAAAATTGGTGAAAGCTGAGAATGAGTTGACAATAAATTTTTAGTTCAGAAAAAAATATTATTTACTGCTTAGATTGTATTGGTATGAGTACTCTGAATGTTTATATATCAGTGAATGACCTGTAGTAGGTTGGTAGTCAGCAACCACCCAGGGAAGTACTACCGTCCTGCCAAGTGAGTGTAAAACGAAAGCCTGTATTTGTTTTACATGATGGTAGGATTGCTGGTGTCTTTTTTCTGTCTCATAAACATGCAAGATTTCAGTTACGTCTTGCTACTTCTACTTACACTTAGGTCACGCTACGCAAACATGTACACGTTTATGTATACACACTCATCTGAGTTTTCTTTGATTTTATCTTAATAGTTCTTGTTCTTATTGCTTTTCCTTTCATATCCATAGGGAAGTGGAATAAGAATCTTTCCTCCGTAAGCCATGCGTCTTGTAAAAGTCAACTAAAATGCCGGGAACAATGGGCTAGTAACCCCTTTTCCTGTATAGCTTACTAAAAAGAAAAAGAAGAAAACCGTCAAAGTTTGAATGTGCATGGATGTTGTGCGAATGATAAGAAAGAGATGATTGTAGATGTTATGAATGAAAAGAAGCTGGATGTCCTGGCTTTAAGTGAGACAAAGCTGAAGGGGGTAGGAGAGTTTGTGGGGAGAAAAAATGGGATTAGGTCAGGGGTTTCAAATAGAGTTAGAGCTAAAGAAGGAGTGGCACTAATGTTGAATAATCAGTTATGGCAGGTAAAGAGGGAATATAAATGTATAAATTCAAGGATTATGTGGAGTAAAATAAAGGTTGGATGTGAAAAGTGGGTTATAGTAAGTGTTTATGCACCTGGAGAAGAGAGAAGTGTAGAGGAGAGAGAGAGATTTTGGGAAATGTTGAGTGAGTGTGTGGGGAGTTTTGAACCAAGTGAGAGAGTAATTGTGGTTGGGAATCTTAATGCTAAAGTGGGTAAAAATGTTGTTGAGGGAGTAGTAGGTAAATTTGCGGTGCCAGGGGTAAATGTAAATGGGGAACCATTAATTGAGCTATGTGTAGAAAGAGGTTTGGTAATAAGTAATACATATTTTATGAAAAAGAGGATAAATAAATATACAAGATATGATATAGCACATAAGGAAAGTAGTTTGTTGGAATATGTATTGGTGGATAAAAGGTTGATGGGTAGGCTTCAGGATGTACATGTTTATAGAGGGGCAACGGATATATCGGATCATTATTTGGTTGTAGCTACAGTTAGAGTAAAAGGTAGATGGGACAAAAAGAAAATGGCAACAGCAAGTAAGAGAGAGGTAAAAGTGTATAAACTAAGGGAGGAGGAAGTTAGGGTGAAATATAAGAAACTATTGGCAGAAAGGTGGGCTAGTGCAAGTATGAGTAGTGGGGGGGTTGAAGAGAGTTGGGATAGTTTTAAAAATGGTGGGGCAGAAGTTTGTGGTTATAGGAGGGTGGGTGCAGGAGGAAAGAGGAGTGAGTGGTGGAATGAAGAAGTAAAGGGTGTGATAAAAGAGAAAAAGGTAGCTTATGAGAGGTTTTTACAAAACAGAAGTGTTAATAGAAGAGCAGAGTATATGGAGAGTAAAAGAAAGGTGAAGAGAGTGGTGAGAGAGTGCAAAAGAAGAGCGGATGAAAGAATGGGAGAGGCTCTCTCCAGAAAAGTTTGCTGGAAACAAGAAAAAATTTTGGAGTGAGATAAACAAGGTAAGAAAGCCTAGGGAACAAATGGATTTGTCAGTTAAAAACAGAGTAGGGGAGTTAGTAGATGGGGAGCTGGAGGTATTGGGTAGATGGCGGGAATATTTTGAGGAACTTTTAAATGTCGATGAAAAATGGGAGGTGGTAATTTCATGTACTGGCCAGGGAGGTACAACATCGTTTAGGAGTGAAGAAGAGCAGGATGTGAGTGTGGGGGAGGTGCGTGAGGCATTACGTAGAATGAAAGGGGGAAAAGCAGCTGGAACTGATGGGATCATGACAGAAATGTTAAAAGCAGGGGGATATAGTGCTGGAGTGGTTGGTATTTTTGTTTAATAAATGTATGAAAGAGGGGAAGGTACCTAGGGATTGGCAGAGAGAATGTATAGTTCCTTTATATAAAGGGAAGGGGGATAAAAGAGAGTGTAAAAATTATAGGGGAATAAGTTTACTGAGTTTAACAGGTAAAGTGTATGGCAGGGTTATTATTGAAAGAATTAGAGGGAAGACAGAGAGTAGGATTGCAGATGAGCAAGGAGGCTTTAGAGTGGGTAGGGGATGTGTAGATCAAGTGTTTACAGTGAAGCATATATGTGAACAGTATTTAGATAAAGGTAGAGAAGTTTTCATTGCATTTATGGATTTAGAAAAGGCATATGATAGAGTGGATAGGGGAGCAATATGGCAAATGTTGCAAGTGTATGGAATAGGTAGTAAGTTACTGAAGGCTGTAAAGAGTTTATGAGGATAGTGAGGCTCAGGTTAGGGTGTGTAGGAGAGAGGGAGTTTACTTCATGGTAAAAATAGGTCTTAGACAGGGATGTGTAATGTCACCATGGTTGTTTAATATATTTATAGATGGGGTTGTAAAAGAAGTAAAGGCTAGGGTGTTGGGGAGAAGGGTGGGATTAAATTATGGGGAATTAAATGCAAAATGGGAGTTGACACAGTTACATTTTGCTGATGATACTGTGCTTATGGGAGATTCTAAAGAAAATTGCATAGGTTAGTGGACGAGTTTGGGAGTGTGTGTAAAGGTAGAAAGTTGAAAGTGAACATAGATAAGAGTAAGGTGATGAGGGTATCAAACGATTTAAATAAAGACAAATTGGATATCACATTGGAGAGAGGGATTATGGAAGAAGTAAATGTTTTCAAATATTTGGGATTTGACGTGTCAGCGGATGGGTTTATGAAGGATGAGGTTAACCATAGAATTGATGAAGGAAAAAAAGGTGAGTGGTGCGTTGAGGTATCTGTGGAGACATAAAACGTTATCCATGGAGGCAAAGTAGGGAATGTACGAAAGTATAGTGGTACCAACACTCTTATATGGGTGTGAAGCATGGGTTGCAAATGCTGCAGTGAGGAGGAGGCTGGAGGCAGTGGAGATGTCCTGTCTAAGGGCAATGTGTGGTGTAAATATTATGCAGAAAATTCGGAATGTGGAAATTAGGAGGTGTGGAGTTACTAAAAGTATTTTTCAGAGGGCTGTATAGGGGTTGTTGAGGTGGTTTGGTCATTTAGAGAGAATGGATCAAAGTAGAATGACTTGCAGAGCATATAAATCTGTAGGGGAAGGCGGGGTAGGGGTCGTCCTAGAAAAGGTTGGAGGGAGGGGGTAAAGGAGGTTTTGTGGGCGAGGGTCTTGGACTTCCAGCAAGCATGTGTGAACGTGTTAGATAGGAGTGAATGGAGACGAATGGTTTTTGGGACATGACGATCTGTTGGAGTGTGAGCAGGGTAACATTTTGTGAAGGGATTCAGGGAAACCAGTTAATTGATTTAGTTGGATTTGAGTCCTGGAAATGGGAAGTACAATGCCTGCACTTTAAAGGAGGGGTCTGGGATAGTGACAGCTGGGAGGGACTATTCTCAGCTGTCATATCTGAGTGCCTCTGCAAAGACAGTGATTATGTATGAGTGTGGTGAAAGTGTTGAATGATGATGAAAGTATTTTCTTTCTTTTTGGGTCACCCTGCCTCTGTGAAAGACAGCTGACTTGTTGAAAAAAAAAAAATGACATATATCAGTGAATTAAAAGACTGAAAGAAAAAATTTAACGAACAAACTTAATCCATTCCAGGAGCTAGTTCTTAACACGAAAAGTTCGTAATTCGATACCTTATTTCCCATAAGAAATAATGTAAATTCAATTAATCCGTTCCAGACATCCAAAAATATTCACAAAAAATACATTTTAATACTAAATAATAAAAAACAGATTAATAAATAACATTTACTTACCTTTATTGAAGAGAGTTGCAGGCATCGAAGATAGGGAGGATGACAGGGGGAGTGTGTTAGTGTTTGAAAGAGAAATTCCCCTCGATAAAGACTTCAGGTAACAAGTCCTTATCTTGGGTTACTTCCCTTCTTTTTCTTTTAATGCCACTAGGACCAGCTTGAGAGTCACTGGATCCCTGCCTCGTGAAATAAATGTCCACAGTCCTCTGTTTCTGGCGCCTGTTTAATATTTTCCTGAAGTGCAACATGGCTCTGTCACTGAAGTGGTTGCACAGATGGCTCATTTCAGCTTGCTCAGGGTGGTGTTTTTCAACAAAACTTTGCACATCGTTCCACTTAGAACAAATTTCCTTAAGCACTGAAGAAGGCACCTCCTTCTCTCTCTCTCCCTCATCCTGTGAAGCAATAACCTCAGCTCTGGTCTGATGTTGTTCCAGTTCCAGCTCTTGCAGCTCTTCAGTTGTTAGCTCTACCCTGTGCTCCTCCACCAACTCTTCCACATCCTCACCACTCACCTCCAACCCCAGGCTGTTCCCCAATGCCACAATATCATGAAAAAGTCCTTAGTGACCCATGCATTAGTGTTAGCCTTCCAATGCACACACAAATAATTCCTGTTAACATTGTGTTTCTTGAAGGCTCTGGGATTTTCTGCGTGATACACCAGTAAAGGCTTCACTTTAAAATCACCACTGGCATTGGCACACATCATAAGAGTTAGCCTGTCTTTCATAGGCTTGTGTCCTGGCAGTGCCTTTTTCTCCTGAGTAATGAAGGTCCTGTTGGGCATTTTCTTGCAAAACAGGCCTGTTTCATCACAATTAAACACTTGTTGGGGGAGGAATTTTTCAGCCTCTACGAACCCCTTAAATTCACTCTCAAACTTTTCAGCTGCATGTTTGTCTGAGCTGGCTGCATCACCATGTCTTAGTGACAACACTGTGTATGCCACTACGTTTCTTAACCCTTTCGGGGTTTTGGTCGTACTAGTACGGCTTACACCCTGGGGTTATTGACGTACTAGTACGCCTAAATTCTAGCGCCCTCAAATCAAGCAGAAACAGGCTGTTAGGCCTAGATGTGATAGAATGGGTCTGTGCGGTCAGTGTGCGCAGTATAAAAAAATTCCTGCACCACACAGTGCATAATGAGGAAAAAAAAACCTCTGACCGTGTTTTTGGTTTAAAACAGCGACTTTGCAGTCTAGTTTCGTATGGTATTTATGCTTGTATTCTCGTTTTCTTATACTCATTTTATAGAATATATGATATATTACAGAAATAAGAGATAATTTTGACTGGTTTCACGATGACACGTACCTTGAAACTGAGCGCAAAGTAGCGAAAATGTTCGATTTTGGCTGATGTTCAAGAGTAAACAAATCACACCATGCGTCCAATACACATCAACTGGAGAGTCTGATATTCTTGCACAAGTGCGCTGATATTATTTATACCATTTTTACAATGATGCAGTTGTATACATAACAGTAAATCTTCTATTTTTTGTGAGAATAAAAATTCAAAATGGAAAGCAAAAGTAATGTAAGAGGGGCCTGAAGACGTGACTAATGAACAGAGAAGATGTTATTTTAGTGCCAGGATTGTCTGCCTTGTTTATTATGGACCCTATTTTGAAGTTGGCATCGTTTGTAATTTGTGTGAAATTGGCCAAATTGCCATTTTCTGACCACTATTTTGGGTACTTGAAATTGGTAAATAGGCGGTTTCTTGTAGTCAATCGTTAGAAGTGCAGTTCTAGTGAAATAGCTATAATTTTAGTAGACTGAAACATTGGAATTTGGCGAAAATAAGGCTCAAAGTGGGCGAAATCGCCAATGCATAAATGTCATTGATACCGCTAACTTCGCGAAAGCATAATTCCGTTAGTTTTCGATCAAATTTCATAATTTTTGTGGCGTTATGATCGGAAAAAGATTCTCTATCATTTCATTAGAAAAAAATAATTTTTTTTTTTTTTTTTTTTTTGAAATTCATGTACTCTGAGAACGAGTTTCAGAGAGACCCCTTGGACCCCCAAAGGGTTAATCCTCTGAAACCAGCCTCTGCTGGCTTTAAAATCACTCTCCTCACCACTGGTTCCAGGCATTGTCTTGACAAGATCTACGTGCAACTTCCTTGCCTTTTCACAAATTATCACCGTGGAAATACTATCACCTGCTAATTGTTTATTGTTTATCCACACCAACAACTTCTCAACCTCATCCACTGTTTTCGATCTCTTTTTTGTTAACATATCAACCCCTTTTGCAACATTAGCTTCCTTGATCTCATTTCTCTTTGCCAGGATAGTGCCGATACTAGATTTGTTTTTGTTGTACATCCTGGCAAGCTCACTCACACATACGCCACTCTCATATTTTCCTACAATCTCTTTCTTCAGTTCGATGGTGGTCCTCACTCTCTTTACCACAGGGTTGCCACTAGGAAGCTTCTTTGGACCCATGGTGACTTATTTCACAGTGACAATCACTTAACCCTTTGACTGTCGGAGACCCCTTTCTGAAACTGTCATTCTATGTCGGGAAATATTAAAAAAAAAAAAAAAATTCTTATCAAAATGTTAAGATTATTATTCTGAATGTTTTTATCCTAAAAACAGATTTTTGCCATCAATACTTACCGAGATATGGAGGTGTAAAGTTGGCAGAAAATGAGCCGCGTATGGCAATAGCGGCGAATAATACTCACTCGGTAAACATTTGTTTACTTCCATTCGTAGATTTCTTGTTTTTTTTCACTATTTTCTTTTTTTACGTAACTTATGTGGCCTGTGAGACCAAGATAAGGTGCAATGTATATATATACATTCGTTGTATGCAACACAATAATAGCATAAACATTAGTATCTTTTTATTGTTTACAAAACTTGTTTACACAAACCAACAATACAAAAAAATCTTTATTACTATTGTTCTATAATATATATACAAATGTACAGTCACTGGACATGTTCATAGAAGTTCTGCAGCTTGTGGAACTCTTTGAAACATGGTTCCATGCACAGTGGTGTTTTACATTCCTCACACATAAAACGAGTGTCTCTGCATTTTTGTGGGTGTTTTTTTGTATATGCACAGACAAAACATCTCTTCTGAGCAGTTTTCTTCAAAGTAGCAGCAGGCAGTTGTGTTAGGTAGTTATCCTAGGTTGATGGTCGTCTGGGTCGTCATTCCTTCCTTTCTTCCTACATTCCTTCTTACCTACCTTCCTTCCTTCCTTCCTTCCTTCCTTCCTTCCTTCCTTCCTTCCTTCCTTCCTTCCTTCCTTCCTTCCTTCCTTCCTACATTCCTTCTTACCTACCTTCCTTCCTTCCTTCCTTCCTTCCTTCCTTCCTTCCTTCCTTCCTTCCTTCCTTCCTTCCTTCCTCTCCTACCTCCTCCTCCTCCTACCTCCTACCTCCTACCTACCTACCTACCTCCTCCTACCTCCTCCCCTGCCCTGCCCTCCTCCACCTGCCTACCTACCTACCTACCTACCTACCTACCTCCTACCTACCTAAATACCTAAACCTACCTACCTACCTACCTACCTACCTACCTACCTACCTACCTACCTTACCTTCCTTCCTTCCTTCCTTCCTTCCTTCCTTCCTTCCTTCCTTCCTTACTACCTTTCATCTCGTCCTTCCTTTCTTCCTTCTTTCTTCCTTCTGGGTCATCATTCCGACCTTCCTTCCTTTCTACATTCCTTCTAACCTTCCTTCCTACATTCCTTCCTTCCTTTCATCTCGTCCTTCCTTTCTTCTGGTTTCTATATATACACATATATAATCACTGGACACTTCATAGAATTGCTATTAGCTTCTGGAAGCTGGTTATTGTTTCTGGGTCGTCATTCTTCCTTCCTTCCTTCCTTCTTTCCTTCCTTCTTTCCTTCCTGCCTTCCTTCCTGCCTTCCTTCCTTCCTTCCTGCCTTCCTTCCTGCCTTCCTTCCTACCTTCCTTCCTACCTTCCTTCCTGCCTTCCTTCCTACCTTCCTACCTTCCTTCCTGCCTTCCTTCCTACATACCTTCCTTCCTTCCTACATACCTTCCTTCCTACATTCCTTCCTTCCTACATTCCTACCTACCTACCTACCTTCCTTTCATACCGTCCTTCCTTCTTTTCATCTCCTTCCTTCCTTCTGGTTTCTATATATACACATATATAGTCACTGGACACTTCATAATACTAATAATAGCTTCTGGAAGCTGGTTGTTGTGAGTGTGTGGACTTGTAAATATGCTGAGTCAGGGTGCGGCTGCTGTCAAAATGACATATTATACTATCACTCACCACCCTCACTGCCTTGTCAACACCCATGGGGTCCCTTGCTCTTCTTCCCCACAGTCCTTCCTACCTACTTACGTACCTACTTACGTACCTACTTATGTACCTACTTATGTACCTACTTGCTTACCTACTTGCTTACCTACTTGCTTACCTACTTGCTTACCTACTTACCTACTTGCTTACCTACTTACTTACCTACTTACTTACCTACTTGCCTACCTACTTACCTACTTGCCTACCTACTTACTTGCCTACCTACTTAACTACCAACCTATTGCTATTGTTCTATGATATATATACACATATAATGACTGGACACTCCATCAACTTCACTTAGCACTTGAAGCTGTGTGTGTGGACATCTAAATTTGCTGAGTCAGGGTAAGGCAGCTGTCAAAATGACATATACCATTACTCACCACCCTCACTGCTGTCAACCTGTCAACACAAAAGGGGACCCATGTCTTCTCCCCCACAACCTCCTTCCTAGCTTCCTTTCTTACTTATTTCCTTCCTTCCTCTCATCTCTTCCTTCCTGCCTTCATTTCTTCTTTCATTCATTCCTTCCTTTTTTCTTCCTTCCTTTCTTACTTCTTTTGTTCCTTCCTTCCTCTCATCTCTCCTTCCTTTCTTACTTCTTTCCTTCCTTCCTCTCATCTCTCCTTCCTTTCTTTCTTTCTTCTTTCCTTCCTTTCCTCCTTCCTTCTTCTTTCCTTCCTTCCTCTCATCTCTTCTTTCCTTCCTTCCTCTCATCTCTTCTTTCCTTCCTTCCTTTCATCTCTTCTTTCCTTCCTTCCTCTCATCTCTTCCTTCCTTCCTTCTGGTATCCTGGACATTGCTTTCGGTCACAAACTCCTCAAAACCATGAAATTCATCTTCAGAGACACTTCCATCTGTGTTAGAGCTATCACTTGGGAAGAGAGGAGTCCCAGATTCGCCGGGGAGTCAGATAATTCTTACCGCTAGGCATGCTGAACATGGACTACTGAAATGGCTTTCCCACAATGCACCACTGGCTGCCCGATTTTTTTTATACTGCGCACACTGACCACACAGACCCATTCTCTCATATGTGGGCCTACCAGCTTTCTCCCACTTGATTTGAGGCCGCTAGAATTTAGGCGTATAAATATGCCTAAATAAATACGTAAGACGTATATATACGACCGAAATAGTCAAAGGGTTAACCAACAATAAACACAACAAAAGTGTTGTGAATGTTTGAAAGAGCGCGCTGGGTAATGTTCTCTCAAGTGTAAACAACGCTTGACTGGCATCCTGTCCACCTCACCGCGCAAGCGCGGGGCAGGTCTACAGGTCTGGTACGGTTCGCTTCACAAGTAAATGTTCGCTACGTGAGAAAAATATTTTGTGAAAAGAGCGTTCGTTACGCGATTTGTTCGCTATATGGAGTGTTCGTTAGGTGAGGTTCCACTGTATGCTGATATACCTGGAGAGGGTTTTGGGGATCAATGCCCCGGTGGCCTGGTCTATGACCAGGCCTCATGGTGGATCAGAGCCTGGTCAACCAGGCTGTTACTGCTGGCCACTCGCAAACCGATGTACGAATGAGCCTTCCTGGTCATGTACAGTGGACCCTCCCTTTTCGCTTACCCTGTTTTCACTCATTTCAGTTATTGTCAAATTTTTCTGTAAAAATATTGGCTCAGTTTTCGTTGCTTTCCTCCATTCTTGTCGGTGGTATGGTAAACGACTGAGTATGCCGCGTGCACACAACCTCTCACACACGCATCCTGAGGCAGTGTTGCTTTGTTTATGGTTGAGTGAACATTACCCTGCAAGCTTATAGGAATTATTTCGTAATAATTCATCGTTTCTTGCACTTGTTTATTGTGTGTGACTGCTAAATAACCCACCATTGGCCAAAACAAAGGTGCTAGTGCCAGTCCTTTGGTAAAGAAGGTGAGAAACACGATAGAATTAAAGAAAGTGATTGTGAAAAATACAATAGTGGTGGTGGTAGTGATGGTGGTAGAGGGTGGTAGTGATGGTGGTAGTGATGGTGGTAGTGATGGTTGTAGTGATGATGGTAGTGATGATGGTAGAGGTTGGTAGTGATGTTGGTAGAGGGTGGTAGTGATGTTGGTAGAGGGTGGTAGTGATGGTGGCAGAGGGTGGTAGTGATGGTGGTAGAGGGTGGTAGTGATGTTGGTAGAGGGTGGTAGTGAAGTTGGTAGAGGGTGGTAGTGAAGTTGGTAGAGGGTGGTAGTGAAGTTGGTAGAGGGTGGTAGTGAAGTTGGTAGAGGGTGGTAGTGAAGTTGGTAGAGGGTGGTAGTGAAGTTGGTAGAGGGTGGTAGTGAAGTTGGTAGAGGGTGGTAGTGAAGTTGGTAGAGGGTGGTAGTGAAGTTGGTAGAGGGTGGTAGTGAAGTTGGTAGAGGGTGGTAGTGATGGTGGTAGAGGGTTACATTTTGCAAGTTACATTTTGCTGATGATACTGGGCTTATGGGAGATTCTAAAGAAAATTGCAAAGGTTAGTGGACGAGTTTGGGAGTGTGTGTAAAGGTAGAAAGTTGAAAGTGAACATAGATAAGAGTAAGGTGATGAGGGTATCAAACGATTTAAATAAAGAAAAATTGGATATCACATTGGAGAGAGGGATTATGGAAGAAGTGAATGTTTTCAGATATTTGGGAGTTGACTTGTCAGCAGATGGGTTTATGAAGGATGAGGTTAACCATAGAATTGATGAAGGAAAAAAGGTGAGTGGTGGGTTGAGGTATCTGTGGAGACAAAAAAAGTTATCCAAGGAGGCAAAGAAGGGAACATACGAAAGTATAGTGGTACCAACACTCTTATATGGGTGTGAAGCATGGGTTGCAAATGCTGCCGCGAGGAGGCGGCTGGAGGCAGTGGAGATGTCCTGTCTAAGGGCAATGTGTGGTGTAAATATTATGCAGAGAATTTGGAGTGTGGAAATTAGGAGGTGTGGAGTTACTAAAAGTATTTGTCAGAGGGCTGAGGAGGGTTGTTGAGGTGGTTTGGTCATTTAGAGAATGGATCAAAGTAGAATGACTTGGAGAGCGTATAAATCTGTAGGGGAAGGAAGGCTGGGTAGGGGTCGTCCTCGAAAAGGTTGGAAGGAGGGGGTAAAGGAGGTTTTGTGGGTGAGGGGCTTGGACTTCCAGCAAGCATGTGTGAGCATGTTAGATAGGAGTGAATGGAGACGAATGGTTTTTGGGACCTGACGAGCTGTTGGAGTGTGAGCAGGGTAATATTTTGTGAAGGGATCCAGGGAAAGCAGTTAATTGATTTAGTTGGACTTGAGTCCTGGAAATGGGAAGTACAATGCCTGCACTTTAACCCTTGAACTGTCCACACGTAGATATACGTTCACTTGCGTAGCTGACCGAATATTTTGAAAAAAAAAAAAAAAAAAAATTAAATGAAGAGCCCATTTTTATAAACAGGATAGGCTAAAAAAAAAGTTTTGGGGGCCAGTACTTACCAAGATATAAGCCCGCCAATTTGGTACTGGATGCTCACCTGACGGCAACATCAAGTCCTGCCGCTTGCACAAGTAATGCAGATATACTTTTTTTTCTAGTTTTTATTTTAATTTATATAATTTTTATGTTCTGATAATTACAATTTACAATAGATCTTGTGATTTCATAGCCAATCTTTGTTCTAATATTATGTACTGAAATAGTACTCAAATAGTCACAATCACATAAACAGGTGAACAGTTTCACCTTCCTTGGTCATTTACTATTGTCTATAAATATATACGAAGTATTTATCGGTCCCAGCAATGTTTTAGACATCCTGGAGTGTATATGAAACTTTTTGAAGAATGGTGTGTTGACAAGTGTCAGATAACTCTTGACAGCCCAGTGACATTTGATAAATGTCAGCAGTGCTGAAGGGAACCCTCCCTTTTTCAATATCTGTCTGTCTGTCTATCTGTGTCTGTCTATCTATCTGTCTGTCTGTCTCTGTCTATCTGTCTGTATCTGTCTGTTTGTCTAGCTCTGCTTATGTCTGTCTAACTGTGCTTATCTGTCTGCCTGTGTATGTCTTTCCCTCTGCTTGTCTCAGTCTCAGAGTGCGTCTCGTAAGCCAACAGGTATTATACACGATGCAGAAGTGACGATGTATATTACTTTCCAGGGGTTTCCATGCTTATTATGTATTAGATCTACAAGCATTGTATAGCACTTTGCCTGGAATTTTTGGGTTATCCTAGGTAATTTACACTACGTATAATAACTACTTATGTGTACATGTGAGAGAGAGACAGAGATATAGGACATATAGATATAGATAGATATATAGACAGAAAGATATAGACAGACAAAGATTTCGACAGACAAAGATTTCGACAGACAAAGATTTCGACAGACAAAGATTTCGACAGACAAAGATATAGACAGATAAAGATATGGACAGATAGAGATATAGACAGATAGAGAGACAGCCAGAGACAGCCAAAGCCAGCCAGCCTGCCGAATACATAATAATAATAATAATAAATAATAATAATTTTTATTTGGACATGATACAAAGAATTACATTTGGTTATTGAGATTACATGAGGTGTACATGCCAAAAGCCCCTAGTATGCAGGGCATTTTGGGCAGACTTAAAATTAACTTAAAACTAAATTGTAAGAATTTTTGTAGATAGTATACAATGAGTAAAGGTGAGTATTTAAGCTATGAAATTTGAACATAGTTTTGTACTTTTGTCTTCATTATAAAATTAGGACAATGCAAAAGGATTTCTTGGCACGTGAGTTAGTACGTTGAATATGTTTACAAAAATGAAAAGAATGAGCTAAGGTAGTCAATTTACAGCTAATAAGAATCTAAAACTATAGCACCTGAGTTAGCACCTGAGTAAGTTAATTAATTAAACAAAAGTTTATATATGAGTGTGATTCTAAAAAGATTAAGAACAATGAATAATGCTAGACTTAAAGATATGATATCTGATCAATTGATTTTTCTAGCTAATTGGATTAACAGACTTTTGAATAGAAGTCACAGAGGTTTAGGATATATCTTTACAGTGTAATTGATTTATTATTTAACTAGTTAATAGAACTGGTTGGAAAGTTACTATGATTAGTATTAATTTATAATGGAACAAATATTAAGATTCAGTATTGCACTAGTTGTGATTATAGAATTTATTAAAGGCAATATAATGAAAATCAAAGTTAATTATTAAAAGAGAGATAAGTGCTAAAGTGTAAAAGCATACAAAAGTAAAATTTATTAGTATTAAAAATATTAAAAGATAAGTACAATTTTTAGCAAATAAGGTGATTAATAGAACTTATAAATTCTAAGCAAGTACATAAGCTGATAAAAATATATAGGTATGTGGGTTGAAAAATGGGCACAAGTAAAAATTGTATGTATTTAAAAATAAAAGTAAAACTATTTGTCAAAAATATTCATCAGAGGATAGACAAATACTTAAATGAGGTAGAATGGGCAAAACATACACTACACTATACGTAGGGGTTTGGTATTGGACATTGTGTTTATACAGTCTCTGTTATATTTGCATCCCTAAGGAATCTTGATAGTTCAGTCTCAGTTGTGATAGTATACAACTGACCTACACTTGTTTTTTTCACTAGAATTTTTCCATCCCGAGTGAAACATTGGTGGATTTTATCATTATTCTCTCGCTTAAGTCTTCTGATTCTATACCAGAGGTTCTGACGTTTTTGGTCAGACACTCATTAATAAATACAGTGGACCTACTTACGATATTTTCATTCCAGAATGCTGTTCATGCCATTACCAAACAATTTATCTCCTTAAGAAATGTTGTAAAATAGACTAGTCCTTTAGACAAAATTACACTTACAAAGCATTTAAAAATAAACTTACATAAGGGTGAGTTTACCATCGTAATCGAGGTACCACTGCTTTTCTGGCTTAATAGATGATCTAATTGATCTGTTTCCGTCATTGGTGAATCTACATACACTTTTTCTACCATGGGAACCTAGTAATCGTGCTTCTTTTATATCTGTCACTGGTACATTTACGTTCATTTGATCTTTGATGATCCGTAAGAATGTCTTTACTGTTTGCTTGGGTCATATCACTGGGAAAGAATGGACTGTTCACTATTACTGCGTCTGATAACTTATCTTGTTCGGTTTTGTCCTCTTGTAGTGCAAGGTAGTCATTAAACTGGTTATCCATGCTGTTCTTCCACTCCTTTACTGCTTCCTCAACCTTTGTGTTTATAGATGTTATCTGTTTAGTGTGGCTATTAATGACAGTTTGGAGGGTTTTGCCAAAATCAGTCATTCCAGTTGTTGTTAACTTTTGTTCAAGGCTGAGGATTTTGTTTTCAAGTTGTGTCATCCTGGTATCTTGTTGTTGAAGTGCTTTACGTTGGTCCATATTTTCATTGATTAATTTGATGATGTATGACTTTAGTGTATCTGGATCATTCGCCATACCTGAGAGATTATCTGGGGTGAAGCCAGTGAAGGGAGCTTGTGGGGAGGCAGCCATGTTTGTTGTTGATGCGTCGCCCTGGGTGGTGGTGAAAGGGGTGAGGGTGTACCGGCGTCCTGGGGGTGGTGGGGGGGTTGAGGGTGTACTGGCTTCCTTGGTAGACAAGTTGATTAGTATATTTCTTGGTGTTTTCTTGTTTATTTTGGATTTTGTTCTTCTGATGTTACGTCTCATTTGAGCACAGTAGTCGGGGAAGTTGGTGCGGCAAGATGAAGATGTAGGCTGGTAAGCTGTAGGCTGTTGAACTGTAGGCTGTGCTGTAGGCTGGTGAACTGTAGGCTGGTGAACTGTAGGCTGGTGAACTGTAGGCTGGTAAGCTGTAGGCTGGTAGGTTGTAGACTGGTAGCTGTGGGCTGGTAAGCTGTAGGCTGGCAGGTTGTAGGCTGGTACTTAGGCTGGTAAGCATTTGTTTGGCAGCGGGGTGATGCTTTGGGTTTGTGGGCAGTCTTCCTTTAATCGTCAGTTTATTTGGTTTGTAGGTCTCACTGCTGGTATTCTTGGGTCATTCTGGATGCTACGTAGGTTAGTGCAGTTTTGCTTGCAGCTAGGTCATCATAGGAGCATTGATAAACTCTGGGTGATGAGAAAAATATGGAGCTCAGATGCCGCTGCTGCCGCTGCTGCTTTCAGAGTATTTTTGACTCGAACAATGGAATTGGAAGAAAATAGGGCTCAAAATCAGCAAAATTGCCGATGCGTATATATCGCCGAGATCACTAACTTCGCAAGAGCGTAATTCCGTAAGTTTTCCATCAAATTTCATACTTTTGGTGTCATTACCATCGGGAAAAGATTCTCTATCATTTCATAAGAAAATATATTTTTTTTTTAATTTTGCAACAACAGGAGAGCACTCAGGATTAGGGGTTGCGACAGTCAAAGGGTTAAGGAATAATGTCAAGTAGGTTAGTCCATTTCAGACCCCCAAAAATACACTTACAAAAGCACTTACAATATTACACTTACATAATTGTACGATTTCCGAGGTGCTCGTAACTCGGGCATCCACTGTAAATGGGACCTGTAAATACCTTGTATATATATGTAAACAATAGTATAGTGGATCCCCGGTGTTCGTGATGCTCCAAACTCGAACAATTATGTAAGTGTATTTTTGTAGGTGCTTTTGTAAGTGTATATTTGGGGGTCTAAAAGGACAGAGTAGGACTGCAGATGAGCAAGGAGGCTTTAGAGTGGGTAGGGGATGTGTAGATCAAGTGTTTACAGTGAAGTATATATGTGAACAGTATTTAGTTAAAGGTAGACAAGTTTTCATTGCATTTATGGATTTAGAAAAGGCATATGATAGAGTGGATAGGGGAGTGTGAAGGTTGTTGCCAATCTTCTTAGGAAAAGTATAATAGAAAAAGACAATAATAACAAGAAAAATAAACACTTTATTTTAATAGAAAGAAATGTAAATAATAAATACGTAAATATGACTATAATAATCCTATCTTAAGAAAAATGAAAAATGAAAACAAAAAATATATATATCTGATCCAAAGCTAGATATTTACATATGTGTTGATCTTATTAACACAGAAGCAATGAATCCATGTTAGACTCTGGTGGTGGTGGTGCTGGTGGTGTTGTTGTATCGATGTTTCCCAAAAATCCAACAGTTTTCCACATCCACAATGTCACAAATGATATCAGGGACACAGGTGAAGGTTGTCCCCTGGTAAAGAACAGTTGCCTGAGGTTTCTAGAGTGTGGACTTAGGAACTACTGACGTAGTGAAGATTGGTGTTAATGACTCTGTTTCTCACTTGAGTGAGTAGCGGCCCCCACTCAGCCTTGAATCCGATGATCCGTGCGGAAACAGAGGACTGTGGGAGAAACCAAAAGAATTACTCACCCCTCTAGCATTCATTCACATAGTAGGCATAAGGCCTTTAAAAGAAATGGTGAAACTAACAAATAACCTTACCAAAAGCCAAGGCAGGGCAGAGCAGAAGTTAATGTTGCTCAACATGAGTGAAGCTCCAAACAAATTAAAAGTGAAGCTCTTGAACATAAAATAATTAAGATACGAGCAGCTGTGAAGTACTTACAGTGAGGTCGGGCGTGGTCAGTCGAGTGATTTCAACCTGTGGCCGGGCCCAGCATTACAGCTCTCACCGGGTGGAAAAGGGGGGTATAGCGGCAGCTAAACACTCACCCCACCTCAACAAGCAACCTACCATTCAACCATCACTCTACATACCTTCACACTTTCATCACTCCTATCTATGGACTTTTCCCTCACACTCCCCATACCAAGACTGCTAGTCAAGGAATAGAAGTAGCAATTATGAGGTAAAGTCCCAAAAAAAAAGAAAGTTGCATAAGTACAAATATTCTACTGACTGTTACGACTTAACCAGTCAGAGAAATAATTAGAGGAACCATTGATACACTCAATGTGAAACTTAAACCTGGATGCCAATGTCCACCTCAAGGCGACTGTTGGTTCCTTAAAAGTTTCTAGGTATACCAATGGTTTATGATCTGTTTCTAGAATGAATTCTTTCCCCAGTAAATAGAATTTAAGTTATGGTTATCTCGTTTCCGGTGGAGAGAATTTATAGGCTCAGAAGTACCGGAAGCAGGGTCGTGGATATTAGGTGTAGTAAGCCATTGACACCTGTTGCACAACCCATACTTTTTTGACACCTGCGTGTACAAATGTGGCCAGAAATACGTCTGTCTGATTTTACGCCACATCTTACGATGGGCCCAGTGTTCGGTCACTGGCAGGTCATGAGCCATTTGGAGAATTGACTCGCGGCATTGGTCGGGAATGACTAGGAGGGAATAATCTACTGTAAGAGAATTAGGTTTAAACACAGATTTATATAAGATCCCGTCACGATATTCAAACTTATGTGGAGTATCTTCCTGGATAACTGTATTATTTATAGCATGGCTATGGCAATCCAAGTGAAGGGCAAGTCTGCTGTAAATTGTAAAGGCATCTTTGGACCGAAGATCTGTGGAATTAAAGGATCAATAGAAGGTGAAGCCTGAGCTTTAGTCTTTACTTTACTTGGGACAGATGGTATATGGTTGGAGGTGGCAACATTACTGTCATCTACTGAGTGAACAGGTGATCCTGCCATCTCGATTCCAGTGCAGTATCATCTGTTTCGACTTTAAATGACTATTACTATGAGATAAGGAGATTTAGCAATAGAACTGATCAGATTTTTATCTACCTTGGGAGGAGGCTGAGCTGGCTTGCATCTATGTGAGGTGGACGAAAGATCGCGCTTCCAAGGAGGAATGGCACCTTAACGTTACCTATTATTATAGAGCAATTTGTGATGGGAGCTAGTACCGCATTAGTCAACCTGTAAACCATTTGGACCTGATGTAACACCGCATGGTAGGAAACGTGTTTACGGCCCAAGTAATCTGAAAAATAGTGGAGGCATGTGTGGGTTTGAGATTGGGAACAGTTTATCCGAATGACTATAAGTGCATCCAGTGTCTCTTAATATCTTAGATACCTTAAGACCATTAACTGTTCCTGAACAGAAGGGGGCTTGTTCATTACCGTCTTTGACGCATCTACCCACCTTGTGAACTATCTTAGAAGGGCAATCAGGCGTTTATGTTTTTTTTCCACCACATACATGACAAACTGGGATAAATGATTTTTTTTCTCCCTCTACATGAGACTTAACCTTTGGTTCTGTGAACCATTGCCCTTAGGATCGATCCCTTCAGGCCCTTATAGGAATTATGGGCTTCCGCCTAAGTCAGCAGCCTCAGCAACTGCCGCAGCCTTAATCAGATTACGTTCTCTAATGAAGGTTCGTATCTGGTGGGGCAGAGCCGTCAGGAACTGGTCGGCAACCATGAAATCTCTAAGAGATGCATAGTGGATCAATTCCTCGCTGTCTATCCAAAAATCAAACAAACGAAAAAGAGTAATCTGTAACTGCTGGAAATTCTGACCGTGTTGTAATGCGGCATACCTGAAATTCTTCCTATAAGAGTTAGTGGTTTTCTGGTAAGCCTTAAAATTGCCTTTTCAACAGATTATAGTCACAAATGATATCATGTGACAAAGTTGCATAAATGTTCAAAGCTGTCCCTGAGAATAACATACCCAGCCTAGTAGCCCAAGAATCAAATGGCCATTCACAGAGGGTAGCCGTATTTTCAAATCTGATAATATAAAGTTATGTTTTCCCCTCTGTGAAGGGTTGTAAGTTGGGTGGCGTATATGAAGGAGTGGGAGGCTCCCCTACGCCCTCATTTAATTTCTGCTGGGTAAGAACTAGTTTCTTATTCTCTAATTCCAGGCGAGCTTTCTCTAACTCATGATCTTTCTCTTTCTCTCGTTCCTCATGTTCTCTAGCTTTTGCTTTTTCCTCTAATTCTTTCTCTAGAGCGCGTGTATCACGTTCTCTAGCCTGTTGTTCACGTACTTGTGCTCTCTCTTCACGATCAAGTCTATCTCGTTCTTTTTTATCTTCTCGCTCTCTTTCAAACTGTCTTTCTTGTCTTTCTCTTTCAATTTTTCTTTCTCCTTTCGCTTTTCTCTCTCAATTCTCTCTCTCTCCTTTTTCTCTTCTCGTTCTCTGTCTAACTGTCTTTCTTGCCTTTCTCTTTCAATTTCATTTTTTTTTTGAATGTTAGTAGCTATGAAAGATTCTAAGTTGTCCCGTATTACTAGCAACCAGCATTCATCCAGAACTGGTATTCCTCCATACTAACTGGGATAACTTAACTTACTGGGTGAATGAAACAGATATAATAGAAAATGGAGGGTTCAAATCCTGCTCGCTACAACTAATTAAGACAAAACGGAGGTTCAATCCCTACTTCAATTTATACAGTATATATTGACCGGAGGGTTCTATGCCAGCTCCGACCAAACAGTAAAGAATGGGATCCTTGACCATCCACTCTTCCACTATAATCAAAAAGAGTGTCCTATGACAGTTCCCTTGATATAACATACAAGAACTCAATGAAGAAGATTTATCACTGGAAAATCTCAGATCCCTAGAGTCTATTCCTAAAATAATCTTCAAGCTCAAAACAAAGGTGGCAGAAGTAACTACCATATCCTGCCTTGACTTGACTAACATAAACAAGAGTATTTAACAATCACCAAATCTTTAAACACCTTTACTGTAGTCCTACTAAGCAAATGAATACTTATGGAGGGTGGCAACCGTCTGTGGTGTGGAGCGGTGGAGGTAACCACTGCGTCACTGATGAAGCGAGATTCCAATAATGTAGCCAGGTACCGCCGGCTCAAGTCGAGTAGCGGCGAATCTTGTTCGAGGTGTCAAATCTCTGAGTCCAATCCTGGCAAGGTCGCCACTTGTGAAGGTTGTTGCCAATCTTCTTAGGAAAAGTATAATAGAAAAGACAATAATAACAAGAAAAATTAACACTATATTTTAATGAAAGAAATGTAAATAATAAATACGTAAATATGACTATAATAATCCTATCTTAGAAAAATGAAAAATGAAAACAAAAATATATATATCTGATCCAAAGCTAGATATTTACATATGTGTTGATCTTGTTAACACAGAAGCAATGAATCCATGTTAGACACCGTGGTGGTGGTGGTTTGTTGTCGATGTTTCCCAAAAATCCAACAGTTTTCCACATCCACAATGTCACAAATGATATCAAGACAGGTGAAGGTTGTCCCTGGTAAAGTACAGTTGCCTGAGGTTTCTAGGTGTGGACTTGGAACTACTGACGTAGTGAAGAATTGGTGTTAATGACTCTGTTTCTCACTTGGTGAGTGCGGCCCCCACTCAGCCTTGAATCCGATGATCCGTGCGGAAACAGAGGACTGTGGGAGAAACCAAAAAATTACTCACCACTCTAGCATTCATTCACATAGTAGGCATAAGGCCTTTAAAAGAAATGGTGAAACTAACAAATAACCTTACCAAAAAGCCAAGGCAGGGCAGAGCAAAGTTAATGTTGCTCAACATGAGTGAAGCTCAAACAAATTAAAATGAAGCTCTTGAACATAAAATAATTAAGATACGAGCAGCTGTGAAGTACTTACAGTGAGTCGGCGTGGTCAGTCAAGTGATTTCAACCTGTGGCCGGAGCGCAGCATTACACCCTCACCGGGTGGAAAAAGGGGGTAACGGCGCTAAACACTCGCCCCACCTCAACAAGCAAACTATCATTCAACCATCACTCTACATACCTTCGCACTTTCATCACTCCTATCTATGGACTTTTCCTCACAGGGAGCAATGTGGCAAATGTTGCAAGTTATGGAATAGATAGTAAGTTACTGAAGGCTGTAAAAGTTTTATGAGGATAGTGAGGCTCGGGTTAGGGTGTGTAGGAGAGAGGGAGATTACTTCCCGGTAAAAGTAGGTCTTAGACAGGGATGTGTAATGTCCATGGTTGTTTAATATATTTATAGATGGGGTTGTAAAAAGTAAATGCTAGAGGCACTATTTATTATTTACTCCAAATCCCCACCACGTGCGGTCGAGCTCCGTCAAATTGCGTTTCTGATAGTCGCTGAGGAACTGAGTGCTGGAAAAGGCGTGTGCAACCATAAAGTTCATATACTCATTTGAACCAACATAAAAAGAATATCAGTGAACACTGAATAGAAAATAAATATTATGATAAGGTCAATTGGAGAGTGCCGGTAGAGTAACGGTTAGGCCTGACCAGCACCAGCAATTATTGCCAGATGTGTGAAAGTGGAAATAAACAAACAGATATTGAACTATCTAAGTAATATAGCAGTGGCAAGGAATATATGTGCAGTGACATAGTAAACTAAATTTGTAGTAAGAGAAACCCCAAATAAATCCCCTAATGTAAAATATATGGTGACATATGGAAATAGTTAGACAAGAGACTGGCACTGAAATATTGGGGGCCCGAAGGGGGTAAAGTGAGTTTTACTATTTTTAAATTAAAAAAAGGGGTGGCATTGATGTAGGGAATCGGGGATCAAAAATTGGTAGACAATCATGGAAATGCATGCCACCTGGAATGTCTTTCCCTTCCCCTACTAATCGAAATAAATTTTATGGATGTAAAGGAAAATTTAAAACCGGGCCCCGCCTTTGAAAAATAAAACAACGATCCCAGTATAGTGCAGTGAAAAAAAAAGTGTATCTTGAATAAATATAGTTACGTATACCCGTATGATAACCAGTGTAAAAAGTGATAAAAATACTAGTGATACAATAAGGGAAATTAAAAAACAATAAAAGAAGTGTGGCAGTGTGGGTCACTCTTGCCCTGGTGTTGACATGTGACAACTGATAAAAAAAGGTTTGAGTTACCACATTGGAATGGTCTAGGATACCAGGACATAATAGAAAGCCTAGTAACCCAAATTTGGGGCGTGACAAAACAAAAGGATAGGGATAAAGAAAAGAAAGTGGTTTAAACAAAATTTTGGCATCGCATCGAATAGTGCCTGTCCCGAGTGGTGTACAGCACGTCGGGGGTCCAGGCACCCCTAGGCCTACCCACAAACCAAAAAACACCTTTTTCCCCTACCACAATTTCAGTCGACCAGGGGAGATCTCATTAACCCCAGTAAATTAAAATTTCGTGTTTTGAGTGATCAGAGAGGAATAAATATTGGATATCGTATAAGTAAAAATAACGAGGGGAAGGACCTACTCTCTTGGCGGACCCCCCACCTCCCACTTCCCCCCCCACCTCCCAGTCACCCCCCCGCCCCCCCACCTTTTCCCAACGGATCCCCATCCGCCCACATAAGCCCCCACCTCCCAGCCTGCCCACAACAACCCACCACCCCCCAAACCCCACCTCCCCGGGGTAACATGGCAAGATATAAGGTCTGTTGTGTATGTGAAAAAATTTGGGAAAAAATTTTTAAAAAGGAAAATTTTATTGTGAAATGTGGTAAAACATCCCTTTATCATGTACAAAGCTTAATGCAAACATGATAAATGACCCAAAAAAAAAAAGTCGATTCTGGTTTCCCCAGTGAGTTGGAAACTGGTCAGGCATAAGAATGCTGAAAAGTGAAAACCTAGAAAGCATGAAAGTTTCTCAGGATCCTGCCCGATATATACAAAGAGTGAAAACAGGGGTAAGGAACAAAAAAAAGGACAAAGAGCAGATAAAAGGAAAACCAAGGGTGGTAAAAATGGAAAAATCTCCCGAAAGTTTGTAAAAAACAAAACAGGGATAAAAACATAGAGGAAGGGAAAGGGAGGAAGTGAAAGCAGAGCAGGAACAACGAAAATGGGAAAAAGGAAGAACTACGCCTGGATGAAGAAAAGGGAAAAACGAGTAGGGAAGATCTTTGGGGAAAAAACAGTAAATATAGGGAGTCAAAACATTTGAGATTCTACCAAAAAGGGATGTGCCTATATGGCAGAACTTTCTGGAAAAAACCCAGAAAATTGCCAACATGTTAAAGGGAAAAAAAATTTTTTTCAACAAAAAGGGGCAGATACTTCCATCCAGTAATGTGTCAAACTTCAACACAGTCCAAAAATGTTATGACCCGAGCTGGACCACCATATAAAAGGGGGGAGTTGCTACAGAAAAGGGAAAGGGGAAAAAGAACCAATCTTTTTTAGATATAAAAAAAAACCAGACCAAAAAAAAAAAAAAAAAAACAAAGGGAAAATGGTACAGAGGGGGCAAATGGGGCACAGTGGGGCATGCCCAAAACAGGCCCAGCTCTAGGGCCGTATGAACAATCAAAGTCTTTCTGGAGAAACCAAGGGTATG